>QFEF01003130.1:862-12758 GCA_003316035.1 Neoboletus subvelutipes | reverse complement strand
GTCTCTCGGGGATGGAGAGTTGCTTTAACAGCCCGTAAGGCCGGTGCCTAGGAACCTTCGCGCGGGCACAGGAGGTACAGGAGGAGACGTATTCCTTAACAAATGTCCTGATTCCTGGCCATGTGTATTCGCGTCGAATGAGTTCTAGTGTCCAGTTCTGGCTGAAATGTCCGGAGAGGGGATGATCATGTTTGTACCGGAGTACTCGGAGTCGGAGGTCGTTGGCATCTGGGACGTAGATGCGTTTGTCGAGACGAAGGAATCCATCTTCGTTGACGGACCAACAAGAGTCGAGGGGTTCGGAGGAGGACATGTGGATTTCAGCCATTTTGTCACAGGGGAGTGCAGCGAGGATATCGCTATGGAGTTGTTCCACGTCAAAGAGGCTGCTAGCTCAGAGTACCGGAGTTGCGAGGTAGGTTGCTCGGAGGGACGATGCGAGCTGCTCTTGAGTGAAAACGGGTCGGAAATTCTGGGGATTGACGCAAGCATAGTCCTTATCCCCCTCTTTGGGATAGACGTCCCAGCGTCTAGTGAGGGCATCGGGCTTCGCGCCAAGGCGTCCGGGGCGGAAACGGACGACCATGTGGAATTGGGAGAGGAACTCTGACCAACGGGCTTGCCGCCGGGTCAGGAGTTTGGAGGTGGCGAAATACTCAAGATTCTTGTGGTCGGTAACGACGTCGATCAGAGTGCCAGAGCCTTCGAGGTAATGACGCCAAGTCCGGAAGGACTCATGGATGGCAAGGAGCTCTTTGTCGTGAGTATTATAATTGAGCTCCGGAGCGGAGAGGGTGCGGGAGTAGAAACTGACTGGCCGTACTTCATCATCTGGACAACGGATGGAAAGAATACCGGCAATGGCGTAGTCTGAGGCATCAGTTTCCACTATCATCGGAGCGTCAGGGATCCAATGCGTCAGGATCGGAGCTGTAGTGAAGGCCTCCTTCAATTTCCGGAAAGAGGAGCGACAATCGTCGGAGAAGGACCACAGAGTGCCTTTGCGTGTGAGACGGGTCAAAGGCACGATGATATCAGAGTAATTCACGATGAAACGCCGATAAAAATTGGCAAACCCTAGGAAGGACTGAATATCCTTCACCTTCCGAGGTTCCGGCCAGTCCTGTATGGCTTTGATTTTTTCAGAGGACATGGTAAGACCGGAGGGCGACAAGTAGTAGCCCAGATACTCGGTAGTGTCGGTGTGGAATTCACACTTATCGGGTTTGGCGTAAAGTCCGTGCTTGCGGAGTCTATGGAGGACTTCTCGGACATGCCCCTTGTGGGAAGCTTTGTCCTCGGAGTAGATTAGAATGTCGTCCAGGTAGACTACCACGCAAACATCTAGAAGATCCGCGAAGATGGTATTGACAAACCGCTGGAATGCCGCAGGAGCATTGGTGAGACCGAATGGCATGACAAGCCACTCGTATGAGCCGTAGCGCATCCGGAAAGATATTTTCCATTCATCTCCCTCGGCGATGCGGACTAGGTGATAGGCATGCCGGAGGTCGATTTTGGTGTATATCTTGGTGCGGCTCAGAGCGTCCAGGAGATCGGAGATACGGGGAAGGGGGTAGCGGTCTTTCTTCGTGATCTTGTTGAGTCCTCGAAAGTCAACGCAAAGTTGGAGGGAACCATCCTTCTTGCGGACAAAGAGGACCGGAGCGGCGTGAGCGGAGGAAGAGGGACGAATGAACCCCATGGAAAGGTGCTCATCGAGGAATGCACGGAGTGAGCCGAGTTCGGAGGGTGAAAGGGAGTAGGTGGTACCCAGCGGAGGCGAGGTTCCTTCCTCTAGATCAATCTTAAGATCGTACTCACGATGAGGAGCAAGCTTAGATGCTCTACTCTTGCTGAAGACGTCAGCGAAATCGTGGTACTCCGGAGGTACTCCGGAGAGGTCAGTTTCTTCGGGAGGAGTGATAGAGGTGGAGCAGAGATCGCTCTCCTGGGGGCGGAGTTGCAGGCTAAACTGTACTGAGCCCTCAAGGCGACACGCGAGTGCGAAAGCTGGTGCACTGACGAGCGCGATGGGTGGAGCCTTGCGATCAGAGAAATGCGGTGGATCAGGAGTGGGGTCAGCCGGAGGAGGGGATTCCGGAGGCTGCGGAGGGGAGCTCGGAGGCGTTGGCAAGATCTGCTCAGGTGCCCGGAACGAGATACTGCTCGAAACCCAATCAATCAACGGATTGTGGCAGGTGAGCCAGTTGTGTCCTAGGACAAGGGAACAGGAAGAATCCAACGGAGTGACGTAAAGCGTCATCGGAGTGATGTCACCGGTTGCGAAACGGACGGAGAGGTTTATGGCTCGGGTTATGGTGCTGTTGGTTGTTCCATCGAAGAGGCGGAGTTGGAGTGGGGGCACGGGGCAGGTAGAAAGTCCATGTTTATTAACAAAGGAACTATCGATGAAACAATCGGATGAGCCGGAGTCTACTAACGTGGCAAAAGGAGGGATCGGATAAGATGCAAGAGAGACGGAGGGCATAAGGGACTTGGGGTCAGAAAGAGCGGACGCATTGAGGTGGATCTCCTTGGGTGCACGGTTGGTTTCAATGCAACCTCCAGTCCGTGCGGAGTCAGGGAGGTCGCGGACTATTTTTTTGCCTCCGAGGTGGAGACCTCCGGTTTGGTTTCCGGAGTTGTCGTCGCTGCACGACCTTTGGATGCCCGAGACGTAGACTTGGGGCAGTCCTTTGCCATGTGGCCAGCAAGGCCACAAAACATGCAGAGCTTGTAGTCGAAGCAACGTTTACGCTCTTCTGCGGTGAGCTTGCTGTCTTTTCCTAGTTTGGATGACAAGTCCGGCTTCGGAGCAGCAGAGGTGGTGGCCTTGCCCTTAGATTCTTTGGGACCACCGGAGGGACGAGTGGAGGATGATGTGGGAGTGGACGATTTCTCTGATTTCGGTGCGAAGGGCTGATTGGACGGTTTCGACTGTCGATTAACTTCGGACTTGCGCTCCCAGTAGCGTGCGTCAATCGCCTGAGCGAGAGTTCGGAGCTCGGAGAGCGTAGGAGGTTTGCCCACGCGAGAGATTTCGTCCTTAATGCGGTCCAGTAGACCGTTGTAGAAGTGGTGCCGGAGGGCACCTTCTCCGTATCCCTGGACTTGCGAAGCGATCCTGTTGAACTCAACCACATACTTATTGATGTGTTGGCTGTCCTTCATAGACAGGTGGTCGAGTTGATGCTCCGCATCGCTGACGGGGTTGTGCGGACTGAAATTGGTCTGGAGCTCAAGGACGAACTCCTTGAAGTCGTCTATCCATAGGGGACAGAGTGCGGGATCTTCCATCTGGAGGAGGTCCGGTTTGAACCATTCCAGTGCCATACCGTTCAGGTATGACTGCGCGAACGTCACTTTGGCGCGGTCGGTACGAAAAGCCTTGGGGCGGTCTTGGAAGTTTAATTCGCACTGCACCAAGAAAACGCGGAGTTTGCGGGGATCCGTCCCGTCAAACTGATCCAGTTCTCAGACTTTGGTGCGCGGAGTAGATTCAGAGGCGGGACGACGTGTGGAGCGAGCGAGGCTTTGGATAGTGCTTGCAAGGTGAGCGAGGGTATTTCGCGGGACGTGCTCATCAGGCTCTTCATCGTCATCGTCGTCAGGGAGGTCGGGGTCATCGTCAAACGGGTCGTTTCCGGGGTAATCAGGATCACCCGGAGCGTCACCGTCGTCGGGATAGAAGTCAGGCGCTCTTTGACTGGAGCGTTGGCTAGTGAGGGGAGAGGATCTATCTTGGAGCTCAAGCTCGACGACGTGTGCTCCCGGAGTTGGGGAGTTTTGGGGAACGCGGGCCTGCGAAGCGGAGGCCGGTGTACGTCGGGAGGAGAAACTCCGGAATTGATCTACGAGTTCTGGGCCTCGTCGACTACTTCCAAAGAGGCTCAGCGGGTTGTAACGAGGAGACGCAGGTTGACTTGTGGCTAAGGCACGGGCCTGGGATCTAGTGGTACGCATAGCCATGGTCAGGGACTCGTTGCAAGTATGAGTTCGAATATACTGTTAAAGACCGGTTTACTCCGGGATGAACTCCGGAACGCCAGAGTTGACTGGTGGGTCGGGACTTGGCTTCACCGTATGTGGTGCGCCCTTACACGAGTCCTGGTCCCGGACTTTGGAGGTGTCAGAGGGTCGGAAGTAATGATGTTGATCGTCGGTCACGACGTCAAGTCGAGCTGAGGTTTAGGGAAGAGTCTTCGAGACTCAGAGAAAGGACAGGAGTAATGCTTTGATTGATATTCGAACTGAAGAGATACAGGAGTGATCTCGAGGGTTTTTATACTACGGAGAGGGAGTGTTAAGTAAGGGAGTGTCAAATATAGTGTCAACGGAGAATGTCAAATATTGTTAACGGAGGGTGTCAAATAATGTCAATGGAGCTGTGCTCCTAAGCGGAGCATCGGTACGGAGGAGAATGTGAAGTGAAGTCAGTAGGTATGCGAAGTGTCAAATATGTAAGTGAATGAATATGAACATATAAGGAGGGTGGTACAAGTCCGGAAGTCCGGAGTTGCGTCTTGGGCGAGAACGCACTGGAGTTTGTGTATAGAGACGAGGAGTTACGAACGGAGTACCGGAGTTGGACGGGATATGACAATTTGTTACACCGGTCATAACAACCCCTGTATATTTGCTATATTCCTTTGAACTCCTGTGACCTGTTCTCATGACTTTGGTCATTCCCACTGGTCTTCTGGACCTCACCTCCTGAACACCCCTATCCTTGCACTTAGATTCCCTCCTCACCTTGACCTCACCTTAGGCCTCCCCCTGTGGCTTTCACAATGCCTACTTAACTTACCAGGGATTTTCATCACCTTGCCTTAGCCATGTCACCCTGGCTTGTGTCATTCTTGGCTGTGTCACCTATACATGTCACCCTGCCTTGTTATTGCTCTCTATGCATGTACCTCCCTCCACAATGTGTCTTTACATGTCAATATGTGTTACCTCATGTCTCCTTGCATTCTGACTCCTTCAAAGTCACCCTGAACCCTTTGGACCTTTGTACACTTTCTCTTTCATTGATTTCACACATTTGTACTATTATATCCACTCTTATGACTCTTCATATCATTTCTCCTCTGACTTGTTGTCCCATTCATGGACATACCCTTAGCCTTGGATGTCTTATGTATTCTCTTTACCATAGATATTGAAACAATCTCAAATGTCCAAAGACTCTAGGTTGCACTAAAACGCTTAGACTGAAGTGAAGAGAAAACTAACTAACTGAGTGGAACTCCTGAGAGGAAGGTAATTCCCAAGAGAACTAGACTGGAGGATATCCGGTCAAGTCTTTGGGTTTATATATTGCTCTACTATGTGTACATGTGTACTACAGATCTACCGATGTAGAGACGGAGATTAAATACATGAGGTGGAGCATGTGTCAAGCATGAGGAACGGAAATGAAAAGAGTGAGGACACAGCATGCTGTGGCAGAATGGAAGAGAAGCCTATCATGTGCTTGACATGAGGCGCGGAGATTAAAAGAAGTAAAGAAGGAGCGGATATGACTGTGAGAAGTCATTAGTATATATAAGGATAGATTAAGGTATGAAAGAGTTCTTGACATCAAGTCTAGACTCTATGAGAAGTGAGCATCCATGAGTGCGAGTGAACCAGCTGAAAGTGAACTAGCTCCAGACTAGTGATCACGTGACTCGAAAAGATAAGATTAGATAAGATGAAAAGAAATGAAATGACTATGTCCCTTGATATGACCTGTGCAGGTTTGGGACCGTAACAGATATCCTTTGGTCTGTGTTGCGCTCAGATACCTACTTATAGTTGCACTCTCACACTCCTATGTTTCTCTTTAACTTGACTCTACCTGAGCTATACTAGACCCTCAGGCTACTCACCTGGCCCTCCTTCATATCTGCTCCTCCTTTTACCACTACCCAGACTACCCTTGAATCCATCCATTGCTTCTCCATGATCCTGGCAGCCTATGCAATGCTCTCCCTCGCCCTAGTTCTCTTCAACTGCCTCTCATGTGGGTACACATGACCCTCCTTTGTAGCCCTGCCAGCATGCAAAGACCCATTAGACCAATACTCTATGGAGGCTAGGAGCCATTCAGGTCCCAAGACTAGGCCTCCACAGCTGTAGTCATAACAGTACATCTCTGAGTTCAAGAACCAAGTAGCTGTAGCAGATATCTCCAATCTAAATGTTCTTATTGGCTACTTCTCTGCTGGCTTACCTGCCCTCATGAGACATATCATGTCCATGGACACTGTCCCTACCACTATTAAGGATTGGTATGCCAAAGCTGTTTCTTCTCAGATACAATGGAAACAGGCTGATGAAATCACCAAGAGAGGACATGGGAAGACTCCTACCTATCAACCATTTGCCCAAACTTTGGCTTGAACCCCCACCAAATATCCCAATGCTATGGATGTCAATGTAGTCTGTCTCACTAAACTCATCCCTGAAAAATGAAAGTGATGCTGAGACAAAGGCCTCTGCTTCTGCTGCTGAAAGGCCAGACATCTCTTCAATGCCTCCCCAACCTACCCCTCCTCTTGTAAGCCCTCTGAAGTCAAACAGATGGCTGAAGAAGAAATCTCCAACTTGATTGAAGTAGAAAATAATGAGAAGTCTGTGTGAAAGATCACCTTCACCCCAGGTTTTTAGAATGGAGGACTTCCTCAATATAAGTACCTCCTAAAGTATATCAAGATGTAACTATATCACCATCACAATCTATGCACATTCCAGTACAGCTTATCAAACCCTCTCATATGCTTCAAGCTGTTGGAACCAGAGCTCTCATCAACAGCAGAGCAACCATCTCCTGTATCAATCATGGCTTCATCACCCAAAACAAAATCTCAACAAAGAAACTTGCCGAACTGGTTCATGCCTGGAATGTAGACAACTTGCTGAATAAAAACAGAATCATTGACCAGGTCACCACCCTTTTCATCAACATAGAAGGACTCACCTTCAAAGTAACTTTTCATGTCATGCATCCAGGATGAGACAACATCATTCTAGCACTTCCCTGGCTAAAGATGGCCAACCCCATCATCAACTAAACAAGAAGGACCATTTCCATTGATGAATCCCTCGACCAATCTAAGAATCTCTATACCTCCTTTGCCACTGATATCTCTTGCCACAACTTCTTCTTCCAAAAACCCACCTATCATCCTCCTAAACATATCCTAGTAAACTCTGTTGATGATGCCTGACTCTATGGTTACAACCAATGGAATACTGAGCAGCAGAATCTAACAAAAGCCAATGAGAACAGAGTTCTACACTGCATCATTCAATGTGGATCCTGATTTATTCCCCACAGCTTCCTGTAGTTGCCAAGCTCACCACCACCACCAAATTAGCTATGGCAGCTGAGAAGGCTAAAGCTACTCTTTCCCCTAAATATTTCAAATTCATATCAGTGTTTTCCAAACAAGCCACCAACCATGTACCTCCCTCTCATTCATATGATCATGAGATCAACCTAGATGACTCCTTCATCTTCAAAGTAGGAAAGATATATCCCCTATCCCCAGATGAATGAACTGTCACAGAAGCCTTCCTTGAGGAAAATCTTCAGAGTGGCAAGATCTGACCTTCTAACTCCCCACAAGCCTTACCATTCTTTTTCATCAAGAAGAAAGATGGCAGTCTCTGACCCTGCTGAGATTATCATTATATCAATGAACATATGGTCTGAGATGCCTATCCCCTACCTCTAATCCCAGATCTTATTGATAAACTCTGTGATGCCAAAGTCTTTATCAAATTTGATGTGCAATGGGGCTACAACAATGTCCAAATTAAAGATGGACACCAATGAAAGGTGGCTTTCATTACCCACAAGGGTCTCTTCAAACCAACTGTCATATTCTTCAGGCTAACCAACTCCTGACATCTATGATTGTGAACTCTTTGTGATTCTTTGGGAATTAAAATCCTGGTGGCATTATCTTCACAGTTTTCCTTTCCCTGTCTAGGTTTTCACCAACCACAAGAACCTTACCTTCTTTTGTTCCCCCCAAGACCTTAACCAATGACAAGCCTGCTGGCTTTTAGATCTAGCAGACTTCAACCTCAAAATGATCCATGTCCCCAGAAAGCTCCTCTTTGGGCCTGATGCTTTATCCCATCACCTAGACCTCCTTCCAGTATCTGATTTGGATAATGAAAGTATTACCCTTCAACCCCCATCTATTTTTATCCAAGCAATTGATACTGCCCTCCACCAGAAAACCCTAGATGCTTCCAAGGGTGACCCTCTCATTCCCCAGTCCCTCTAATCCATCAATGAAAACATTCCTGCTGCCTACCACTCCTGTCTTGCTGATTAGTAGTATTCCAATGGAATCCTTCTCTACCACAACTGCATATATGTTTCTACCACAGGTCATCTCTGTCATGACATCCTCCAACATCATCATGATCACAACTCCACTGGACACCCTGGTTTCCTCAAAACATGACAACTTGTCTCCACTGAATTCTGGTGGCCTGGACTTGCTGCACATGTTTGTGAATATATTACAGGTTGTGCCACCTATCAACAGAATAAGGCTAACACACACCCTACCATCCCACCCATCATCCCTATCTGCTCCTCTACTTCTTGCCCCTTCCAGTAGATCTCTTGTGATCTCATCACTAATTTGCCTCTTTTGGGTGGCTTCAATTTCCTTTTGATCATGGTCAACCATGGCCTTAGTAAAGGGGTAATTCTTTGTCCCATGAAGAAGACCATCATCATGGAGGGAATTGCCAATATCTTTTTTCATAAAGTTTATCTCAGATTCAGACTTTTTGACAATGTTATCTCCAACTGAGGTTCTCAGTTTGCCTCTGCATTTGCAAAGGAACTCAGAGATATCCTCAAATATGACCTTTCCCTTTCCACTCACTGCCTATTGCCCTCAAACTGATGGTGAGACTGAATGGGTCAACCAGGAGATTGAGACCTACCTCCAGATCTTTTGTGGTGACAATCCCACCCAATGGACACAACATATTTCTCATGCAGAATTCATGCACAATCATCACCCTCATTCTGTCATTGGACAATCTCCATTCTTCCTTATCATAGGCTATGAACTCCACACCCTTCCATTGCTTATTTCCAAGACCTCTATGAAACGACCCACAACAACTACTAATGTCTTGGGGACACTGAGCTATAGTCTGACTTGTCAAAGATAAGGAGGTAAGCAAGGTTTGACAACTATCAAGACTCAAGGTAAAAAGGTGATCTTTGAGGATATACCTCACTGAGTGGATCTCTCTTTGTTGAAGGGGAAACTCCAAGAGAACAAGACTGGGGTACCAGTGCTAGGCTCTCAGTCTTATATATTATCTCTATATATGTACATGTATACTATGAATCTACCGATATAGAGATAGTGATTAAATACATGAGTCTAACATGCATTTAGCATGTGGGGAACATGTGTATCAAACATAAGTTTAGTGCATTGCTTCTGAAATGGAAGAGAAGCATCAACATGTGTCAAACATGATGCAATGGAAATGAATAATATGCATTGAGCATGTGTGTGCATAAGAAGTATCATGCACTGCACAGAGATGAAAGAGAAGAAAAAACATGAGATGAACATGAGGAGATTTAGATCAGGGTCTAAACTCTAGACATAGATCTGGTCTTCCATGCATCCCTTCTGACTCCCTATCAAGAAAACTCCATACATGGTCCAAACTTCCCCACTCCACCCCTGGACCTTACTGACAGAAAAGAAGAATATGAAATTGAATGAATAATTTGTCACAAGGATCCACCTATATATTTCTTCTACTTGATCTATTGAAAAGGATACCTGACAGAAGATAATTCATGGATTCCAAAACATGATCTATGATGTGCGTCCTCCCTCCTGAAAGACTATAAGAAAGCCTGCCCTCACAACTTCCCTCCTTAGTTTCCTTTTGTCACAACCACTCACATGCCTATCTGCACCACTGCCTACTTTGACCATGGATTCCTCATTGAAACTTCCCATCCTCTTCCCATTCCTCCTCCTCCTAGTGATCTGTCTATTTTATCAGTTTCTTCAGTTGTGTCTACCCCCTCCCCACTTTCCACACAATTAACACCTCCACCATCTCCATCACCTTCTCCTCCTTTCAACAACACCCCTTTGGAATGGACCCCTTCTTATTGCACTACTACCATCGAGGAAGTCTTCTTGACTCAACCTTCACCAAGCTAGAGATCTCCTGACCTTCCCCCCACCCATGTCACTAATTCTCCAATTACCATTATCTCCATTGATCTTCTCCTGTTTGCCCACCACTTTAAGGATGTTCTCCTAGGGGAATAGGAAATTGAAACCCTTGCATCCATGTTTTGGGAAGCCTGCCTCATGGTACCCATCACTACACACTTAGATATGTGCTCCCCCCTTTATTGTCTTTTCAAAGCCTTCCTTTACAACTCCCACATCAGAATCATTACCTTCCATACTACATTCAACATTGAACTCTCCCTTCATGACTCCTGTCTCCTCTCCATCCACAAGAATGCCAAAGGAAGGATTCTCTCCACTATGTTTAAGCTCAGCATGCTTGACTTTCTCTACAACTTTGACCACTACCTACAGTATGAGGGTCCAAGGGTTCTGGGATAACTCTAACAGAGTCATAGATCAAGGAGACATGAGGTGACACATAGGGACACATTATGGAAGGAGGGATGTGCATAGGGGTGACCATGAGACAGGGTGACATGTATAGGTGATACAGTCAAGAATGACACAAGCCAAGGTAACACAGCTAAGGCAAGACAATGGGAAATCCCTGGTAAGTCTAATGGGCATTGTGGGAGCCAAAGGGGGAAGGTCTAAGGCATGTTATAACCAGTGTAACAAGTGATGCATATGCAGTGAACTAAGTTCCTTGTAAAGCATTCCTACCTCTGTAGGTGGTTCTATCTCTGTAGACATTATGTGGAATCCTCTGATCCAGTAAAGCAGACCCTCTGGTCAACACTTGCTGTGCAACAGTTGTGGTACCCCTAGGTGGTGGCCTCAGTACAAGCAAGAGCAGGCTCCTCCTAGGCACCAAAGGGAGAGTTGGCTATGGGGGGGTCATGGACAAGACCCTGGTACAAGGATGGTGGCTTGTGGACAAAAGTGGTGACAACAAGCTGTAGACAATAGCTCAGACAATAGATCCTCTGATCTGGTGATTATTACAAGTATAACAGATACCCCCACTTTTCATTCTCCCATAGTGTTCCCCAACATCCACACTGTTGATCACCCTGCTTGGGAGATCTGGGAAGACATCCTCCCAGACATTGAGATCCCACAATCCCTATGGGATGAGATATTTGACTCCTTGCTACGCCTGGAGTAGCACTTTCACTCAACTTCTTGCATTCATCTCACAACCCCTCATGGCCCCTTTTATTTTGGGCCCATTCAGACCTTTTACTCCTAAGTCAAATTCTCTCATATTTCACTTGTATCCATTCATCACTTTTTATATTTGGTCCCTGTTCATTTCAGCCTCATTTCATTTCATGCTCTTTATGCCGGCACCATTAATAGTGTCAATACCTTACTTACTTCTCCCAATTGAATTGTACAAAGTAGTCAATCTTTCTATTTATAGCTCCAGCTCTAAAGTGCCTAGTATAAATAGTTCAATCCCTGCTTCATGTATTCTTAACCTTAATCTACACAATCTTATGTAGAGTTCAAGTCCTTGCCAAAATACCTCACTTTGACTTCTGTCAATCAGAAGTGTTAGGATTCTAATCCACACATCTCAGACAGTGATAAGGCCGGGTAGTCTAGTGGTTAAGACATCCCAGTACTGTTGGGAGTCCCAGGTTCGAGTCCTGGTCTGGCCAGATTTTCCCTCTGAGTTTTCCTGCCTT
>QFEF01003121.1:11666-26020 GCA_003316035.1 Neoboletus subvelutipes | reverse complement strand
TCTGACTTCGGGACGGTTGACCTGAAGTGGTTCGAACGATGGAAGGGGAGAGAGATGGAGTACTCCGAGACATTCCTCCGATCCTTCTGGAAGTGGAAGAGGGTGGTGGTATGGCTGCAAAAGTTCCGGGTGGTGCTCTTTGATTCTTCTCGTCGGACGGTTCTCCGAGTAGGCTCTGTAAATTTATACGTCTCGTTGCGGCGGCTTCTAGACTACCACTTGGCAGTCACTGCTATCAAGAGTGGGTCCTGGGGTGTGGCAGCTCCGCAGGCAAAGAATAACTTTGATCTTTTGTTACGACCGGTGTAACAAATAACGCGTACACGGATGACTGAAGTCAAGAGCGCTACGGACAGGTCTTCCTCTGAAGACTACGGCGACCTTCTTGGTCTGCAAGCAGATCACCTGATTGGCGAGCGGTGTGCAACGGGTGTGGTGACCTCAGCGGGTATGCTGTTCACAGTGGCGGCGACCTCAGCTGGCGTATGCTGTTCGCAGCGAAGAGCAGGCTCCTTCCAGGCACACAAGGAAGAGTCGGCTATGGACAGGTTGTGGGCAAGGCCTGTATCTGGGCGCGGCCTCTGGGCAATAGGTGGCTGGACACAGCTAGCATTGGGCAATGGCTAGCGGGCTGATCCTCTGATCAGTGACAAAGGGGTGACCTCAGCTAGTAAGCTGTTTGCAGTTACTTGATCGAGCTCTGATTGACAGAAGATCGAGATCAAGATTTTAGATGTTGATGAAACACTGGTTTTGCAATGCTGGCACAGGCGCTGACAGCGAAGACTTTGAAATCCATGTAAGATTGCATAGATCAAAGTTAGAGTTACATGGGCGGCGATTCTAGCTATTTATACTAAACCCCTTTAGGGCCAGTTAAAGATAGAATCTCCACTCTAAAGTCTAAATAGGAAATGACGTGTCATGTCGCGTATGAGTCAAGGGAAGAACGCATCGCATCGCGTGAGATATAAAAGGAAGTGACGCGTTGTGTGAAATATAAAAGGAAGTGACGCATTGCGTAGAGTAAGAAAGGAAAGACGCGTCGCGTACCGAAAGAAGAAGACGCGTCATGTAATATGAAATAAGAAGCTGCGGGCACAGCTCGACTAAATAAGAAGAAATGAACTGAGGCCGGTGAGTCATGATGGTGGGAACACGAGTCATATACGAGAGAATATGACTTAGGAGTAAAAGGTCCGCAGTGGAAATGAAAGGAGTCTGGGGCGGGATTATGGTTGGAACAGCGAGGAGTCCAGGATGCCTTCCCATACCTCCTGTGGGATATCCAGGTCTGGAAGGATGTTGTCCCAGAGGGAATTGGGTATCGGAGTGGATACCGATAGGTCTGGTGATGCCATAGGCGAGAGAAAAATGGTACCCCCTAGGACACTTGTAACAATAGGGGTGGGGAGAAGGGAGACGATGTTGTCAAAGCCCTCCTCTTCGAGGAGGTCCAATGTGAGAT
The DNA here is from genome assembly GCA_003316035.1 of Neoboletus subvelutipes. Taxonomy (NCBI): domain Eukaryota; kingdom Fungi; phylum Basidiomycota; class Agaricomycetes; order Boletales; family Boletaceae; genus Neoboletus; species Neoboletus subvelutipes. Next base: position 24,552 of record QFEF01003121.1, on the reverse strand, counting down.
TTCTGGTCTCGGTGAGGGTCTGTTGGAAGGTGTTGACAGCAATGTCGTTCTGGGCGGTGAGATGGGGGTTATTGATGAAGACATGGGGACCTGTTGCACACCAGGTGGCCCTGGTGAAAAGGGACTGAAGGGCGGAGTAGAGTTGATACTGTCGACAGAGAAGGACAAGGGTGGTGTTGGCGATGAAGAGAGGGGTTCTCTCAAAGATGTCAGAAGCTTCTTTGTTTTCAAGAGCAGCGACATATAGGGCATGGTGAGCAGCAGATGGGAGGCGATTGAGATGGATGCAGAGAGGACTGGTTCCATTGGCAAAGGTGTGGGACATGGGGGTTCTGGGAGAGAAGCGATCAGAGGGATTTTCGCTTTTTATACTCTTCCAGCAATTTCCGAGCATTGTCAAAATTTCTTTCAGGTTCCCAAGTATCTTCAGCATCGGAATAGCCTTTCCAATGGACGAGGTACTGCCTTCGGTTATTGGTCCCGCAGTGGTTGGTTATTCGTTCCATTTCGTATTCCTCTTCTCCGTCTACTAGCTCTGGTGGCGGTTTATTGAAATTGGGGCCATGTTCAGGGGTTTCCCAGTACGTCAACAGTAGGGAAGTGTGGAATACATTGTGAATTTTCCACTGTTTCAGGAGGGTGATCCAGAAGGCTACGGGGGAGACTACTTCCGAGATCTTGAACGGCCCCAATCTTTTGGGCGACAGTTTTCAGGAGATGTTCTTGGTTCGGATGTTCTTTGAATCCAACCAGACCTCATCTCCGACTTTCCATGGTTTAAACTTTGAATGAATTCTCTCTTTCATTCGTAGCTGGGTTAGGGCATGCGCAGCTTCAGCTTCTTTACATGCATCCTCAAGATGGGAGAGCCATTTTTCCAGCATGGGCAGGAAGGTGGTACCAAGAGGGGGGTATGATCTGGGTTCACATCCCATGATCAAGGCAAAAGGGGACTTCCCCATAGACAAATGCATGGCGGCATTATGGGCAAACTTGATGGCAGTAAGGTTTTCTAACCATAGTTTGGGGTTTCCTTGGCAGAATATTCGGAGGTAGGTTTCCAACTCTTGATTGTATCTTTCAGTTTCTCCATCAGATTGAGGGTGATAGGCGGTGGACAGGGATATGTTGTAGTCCAGTAGTTGGGCGAGTTCCCTTGCGAATGCAGAGGCGAACTGAGGTCCCCTATCCGAGATCAATCTGTCGTGTAAACCGAATCTTTTGAAAATGTTTTCGTAAAAGAGTTGGGCAATTCCTGCCGAATTGATGGTTTTTGTGCATGGAGCGAGAATTACCCCCTTACTAAGGCCATGGTCGACCACGACCATTATAGAGTCAAAGCCCCGCACTGGGGGAAGGTCTGTGATCAAATCCACTGACAGGTGGGAAAAGGGGCGGGATGTCTGGACAGCCAGGGGCATAAGTATTACAAGTGTCCTAGGGGGTACCATTTTTCTCTCACCTATGGCATCACCAGACCTATTGGTATCCGCTCCGATACCCAATTTCCTCTGGGATGACATCCTCCCAGACCTGGATATCCCACAGGAGGTATGGGAAGGCATCCTGGACTCCTCGCTGTTCCAACCATAATCCCGCCCCAGACTCCTTTCATTTCCACTGCGGACCTTTTACTCCTAAGTCATATTCTCTCATATATGACTCGTGTTCCCACCATCATGACTCACCGGCCTCAGTTCATTTCTTCTTATTTAGTCGAGCTGTGCCCGCAGCTTCTTATTTCATATTATGTGACGCGTCTTCTTCTTTCGGTACGCGATGCGTCTTTCCTTTCTTACTCTATGCAACGCGTCACTTCCTTTTATATTTCACGCAATGCATCACTTCCTTTTATATCTCATGCAATGCGATGCATTCTTCCCTTGACTCATACGTGACGTGACGCGTCATTTCCTATTTAGACTTTAGAGTGGAGATTCTATCTTTAACTGGCCCTAAAGGGGTTTAGTATAAATAGCTAGAATCACTGCCCATGTAACTCTAACTTTGATCTACGCAATCTTACGTGGATTTCAAAGTCTTCGCTGTCAGCGCCTGTGCCAGCATTGCAAAACCAGTGTTTCATCAACATCTAAAATCTTGATCTCGATCTTCTGTCAATCAGAGCTCGATCAAGTAACTGCAAACAGCTTACTAGCTGAGGTCGCCCCTTTGTCACTGATCAGAGGATCAGCCCGCTAGCCATTGCCCAATGCTAGCTGTGTCCAGCCACCTATTGCCCAGAGGCCGCGCCCAGATACAGGCCTTGCCCACAACCTGTCCATAGCCGACTCTTCCTTGTGTGCCTGGAAGGAGCCTGCTCTTCGCTGCGAACAGCATACGCCAGCTGAGGTCACCGCCACTGTGAACAACATACCTGCTGAGGTCACCACACCCGTTGCACACTGCTCGCCAATCAGGTGATCCACTTGCAGACCAAGAAGGTCGCCATAGTCTTCAGAGGAAGACCTGTCCGTAGCACTCTTGACTTCAGTCATCCATGTACGCGTTATTTGTTACACCGGTTGTAACACCTATCCTCGCCAATGCCCTCTACCCCATTCTCCTTCTCCTGTCTGCCGATGAACAGGCAGAGTACTTCTCCCACAACCTCCACCCCACAGACTTCTCCCGGAACAGTGGTCACCTTGGATGGGCTGCCATTGCCCCTGCAGAGGAGTATGACTCCGACGAGTCCAGTTCCGACTCCTTCAGAGAATGAGCCGACGGAGACACTGTCATTGCCTCCCCTGTATCCCCAGAACCCTCCCCGCTCTTCCCCAGACTCCGCTGACAGTGGAATTTCCTTTTCTCCGCTGATCCCTCCCGTCTCCCCCACCTTAATATACCCACCGCCATGGGGAGTACCCCCGGTCACCTCCTTCCCAGGATACCCGAGCACAACTCAGCAGTACCTCCTCCAGAGCCCGTTACCCCAGATAGTTCCCCTACCGCCATGGATGGTCCTCCCCGTCCCATATTTCGCTCCAGTAACACCCTGTCGCGAGTGTTTTCCCCACATGTACAGTTCGGGGGAGTCACATGTTTCCAATGCCGCGAGCCCAGGCATATCTGCCCCAACTGCCCCCACTACCTCTGTCCCTTCTGCAATGTCACCGCCCCTGGTCATTCCCAATACCGTTGCCCCTCCGCTCATTGCGGCAAATGCAACACCCTCGGACATCGTGCATGGAATTGCACTGAGGATGACATCAATCCTGCTACCTGGGATCTCACCAACCATGACATCAACTAGGAAGATAGGGATAATTGAGCCGGTGTCTCAACCTTATGAGGACGAGGAGGGTAATGTTACAAGTGTCCTAGGGGGTACCATTTTTCTCTCACCCATGAGTTCACCAGACTTGTCAGTATCCACTCCAATACCCGAGTCCCTCTGGGACAACATCCTACCCGACCTAGACATCCCATCGGACATATGGGAGGAATACTTTCACTCAGCGCTTTTCAAGGACTAGCCTTCGTTTGGACCCATTCCACTTCTAACTGCAGACCTTTTAATCTCCTAAGTCATATTCTCTCATATATGACTCGTACTCCTTCCATCACGACTCACTCCGGCCTCAGTTCATTTCACTTCACTTATTTCATCTTGTCCAGATTAGTCAAGCTGCGCCCGCAGTATCGCATTTCATATTTAACCAAGATGCGTCTTTCTTCTTTTGGTACGCGACGCATCTTCCCTTTTACATCTTATGTGATGCGACTCGCGTCTTTCCTTTTATATCTTATGCGATGCAATGCGTCATTTCCTTTTATACTATAGAGCGGAGATTCTATCTCTAAACCAGCCCTAAAGGGGCTTAGTATAAATAGCTAGAATCGCTGCCCATGTAACTCTAACTTTGATCTATGCAATCTTACGTAGAATTCGAAGCCTTCGCTGTCAGCGCCTGTGCCAGCATTGTTAATCCTTGAAACCGGTGTTTCATCTTGCCGTCAGTCTTGATCTCAATCATCTGTCAATCAGAGATCGATCAAGCAACTGTGAACCTTCTATAGGGAGGTGTCACCACTTTGTCCCTGATCAGAGGATCAGTCTGTGAGTCATTGCCCAACACTCGCCGTGTCCAGCCACCTATTGCCCAGAGGCTGCGCCCAGATACAGGCCTTGCCCACGACCTGTCCATAGTCGACTACTCCTTGTGTGCCTGGAGGAAGCCTGCTGTTACGAGTGTCTTAGGGGGTACCCTTTTTCTTTCACCCATGGCATCACCAGACTTATCAGTATCCGCTCCGATACCCGATTCCCTCTGGGACAACATCCTCCCAGACCTGGACATCCCACAGGAGGTATGGGAAGGCATCCTGGACTCCTCTCTCTTCCAGCCTTAATCTCCCTTCGGACTTCTTTCCTTTCTTACTGCGGACCTTATAACTCCTTAAGTCATATTCTCTCATATATGACTTGTGTTCCCACCATCATGACTCACCGGCCTCAGTTCATTTCCTCTTATTTAGTCGAGCTGCGCCCGCAGCATCTATTTCATATTACGCGACGCGTCTTCTTCATTTGGTACGCGACGCGTCTTTTCCTTTTTATCTTACGCGACGCGTCTTTCCTTTTCCACTTCACGCGACGCGTCTCTTTCCCTTTATATCTTACGTGACGCGACGCGTCTCTTCTTGACTCATACGCGACGCGACGTGTCATTTCCTGTTTAGACTTTAGAGCGGAGATTCTATCTCTAGCCGGCCCTAAAGGGGCTTAGTATAAATAGCTAGAATCACCGCCCATGTAACTCTAACTTTGATCTGCGCAATCTTACGTGGATTTCAAAGTCTTCGCTGTCAACGCCTGTGCCAGCGTCGTGAAACCGGTGTTTCATCAACGTCTAAATCCTGATCTCGATCTTCTGTCAATCAGAGCTCGATCAGGTAACTGCGAACAGCTATACAGCTGAGGTCGCCACTTTGTCCTTGTGAACAGCTCACCGGCTGAGGTCACAAGCCACCGTCAATATCAACCAGAGGGTTGAGCCGCTAGTCATCATCCAATACTAGCCGCGTTCCTAGCTGCCTATTGTCCAGAGGCCACGCCCAGATACAGGCCTTGTCCACGACCTGTCCATAGCCAACTCCTCCTTGTGTACCTGGAGGGAGCCTGCTTTTCGCCGCTGAGAGGAACGCCACCTCGAGAGAGCCGCCACTGCGTTAAGTCGCCACAACTGTCGTACACAGCTGAGCCGATCCAGTAGATCCGCTAGCAGACCAGAGGGTCCACCAGTCTTCAGAGGAAGACCTGTCCGCCACGCCCTTGACGTTGATTTAACTTCAGTCATCCGCGTACGCGCTATTTGTTACACCAGTCGTAACACCTGCTCATTGCCTTGCAAACAGCACACCAGCTGAGGTCGCCACAACTGTTGCACACTGCTTGCTGATCAGGTGATCCGCTTGCAGACCAAGAAGGTCATCCGTGTCTACAGAGGTAGACTTGTCCCGTAGCGAAGACCTCAGTCTTCTGTGTACACATTATTTGTTACACCAGTCGTAACACTCAGGAGATATGGGACAACCTCTTCCCTTTGGCTCTCTTCGACAACTAGTTGTCTCTTGTTACAAGTGTCCTAGGGGGTACCATTTTTCTCTCACCTATGGCATCACCAGACTTATCGGTATCCGCCCCGATACCCGATTCCCTCTGGGACAACATCCTCCCAGACCTGGACATCCCACAGGAGGTATGGGAAGGCATCCTGGACTCCTTGCTCTTCCAGCCGTAATCCTGATTTGGACCCCTTTCATTTCATACTGCAGACCTTTTACTCCTAAGTCATATTCTCTCGTATATGACTCGTGTTCCTATCATCATGACTCACCGGCCTCAGTTCATTTCTTCCTATTTAGTTCAGCTGTGCCCGCAGCTTCTTTATTTCATATTACGTGATGTGTCTTCCTCATTCAGTACGTGACGCGTCTTTTCCCTTTTTTATCTCACGCGATGTGTCTTTCCTTTTATACTTCTCGCGACGTGTCTTTTCCCTTTTCCATCTTACGCAACGCGACGCGTCTTTCTCTTTGACTCATACGTGACGTGATGCGTCATTTCCTATTTAGACGTTAAAGCGGAGATTCTATCTTTAGCCGGCCCTAAAGGGGTTTAGTATAAATAGCTAGAATCACCGCCCATGTAACTCTAACTTTGATCTATGCAATCTTACGTGGATTTTGAAGTCTTCGCTGTCAGCACCTGTGCCAGCGTCGTGAAACCAGTGTTTCATCAACACCTAAATCCTGATCTCGATCTTCTGTCAATCAGAGCTCGATCAGGTAACTGCAAACAGCTAGCTAGCTGAGGTCGCCCCTTTGTCACTGATCAGAGGATCAGTCTGCTAGTCATTGTCCAACACTAGCCGAGTCCCAGCCACCTATTGCCCAGAGGCCGCGCCCAGATACAGGCCTTGCCCACAACCTGTCCATAGCCGACTACTCCTTGTGTACCTGGAGGGAGCCCGCTCATCGCTGCGAACAGGAACGCCACCTGAGGTCACCGCCACCACATTAAGTCGCCACAACTGTTGTACACAGCTCGCCGATCCGGTGATCTGCCAGCAGACCCAGAAGGTCCCATTGTCTTCAGAGGAAGACCTGTCCGTAGCACTCTTGACTTCAGTCATCCGCGTACGTGTTATTTGTTACACCGGTCGTAACAAAAGATCAAAGTTTTTCTTTGCCTGCAGAGCTGCCACGCCCCAGGACCCACTCTTGATAACAGAGACTGCCCAGTGGTAGTCTAAGAAGCTGCCGCAACGAGACGTATAAATTTACAGAGCCTACTTGGAGAACTGTCCGATGAGGAGAATCAAAGAGCACCACCAGAAACCTTTGCAGCCGTACCACCAACCTCTTCCACTTCCAGAAGGATCAGAGGAACGTCTCGGAGTACTCCATCTCTCTCCCCTTCCATCATTCGAACCACTTCAGGTCAACCGTCCCGAAGTCAGACCCCATTGGCAGATCCTTCCCCACAGCAACCGTTAGAACCAGAACCTATCCAAGTCGACCAGCCAGAACCAGCATCTGGATACTACTCCCATGTCCTTGGAAGGAACGTTCTACCAACTGAAACCAGAGCTTATTCCCATCTGCCCGGATACCAACCTGACCCAGACCCTGACCCAGACAGTAACGATTCTGACGATGAAGATCAGATCGGGATGGGTGAAATCAAAGCTGCTCTCCCTGAAGAATTCTTGGGAGAACCAGACGATGCCCACAGATGGTACCTCGCCATGCAAGGATACTTCTCTCTCCATGAAGAGAAGTACAACGACCACGCCAAGTCTCTTATTTTCCTCAACCGCATGTCCAAAGGACGAGGGAAGTCCTTCTCTGAAGCTTGGCTTACCAAGCTCAATGATAATATGCTCACTGAGGGAGAACGAAAGTTTGAAGAAGTTACCAAAGCTTTCCATACCACCTTTTCCCCCTATGATACCGCCACTTCCGCGAGAATCAAGATTGCAAATCTTGTCCAAGATGTGAGAGACAATTTGGGCTTTGAGAAATATGTCTCCATCTTCTCCATGCTTGCCGTCAGAACCGGAATATCTGACATTGCTGCCCTCTCTGAATGGTTCCTCAGAGGGCTCTCCATCCCCATTGCCACCCAGCTCACTCTGTCCGGTATACTCAAAAACGCCAAGAGTATGGAAGAGATCTACTCCAAAGCCTCCGAGATCGAGGGAGGACTTAGGAGAATCCGAAACCTTAGAAGAGGACCACAGGTATCCTTTGGTGGAAACAATAGTAGCCGCAGGGATCCCAATGCTATGGATGTTGATCGTCTTACGATCACACCAGCAGAATGGGCCAAGTGTATTCGAGAGAGGAGATGCTTCGTTTGCAAGAAGACTGGTTGCTCAACTCGGAACCACTCTGGCTACGCTCCTGCTCGCTTGACGACTCAGCCAATCAACCACCTCGCCTGGGCCATCCCTACCAGTTCCCCCACCCCGTCCATTGCCACCACTGCCACCAAAGACCCTCTGGATGCGTTCCTCCGGGGTATTGAAGGAAATCAAGAACGCAGTGAAGTCCTTCGTACCTTGAAGTCTATCTATGACCCCATTTGTGATGAAAATGGAGAACCACTTGTTGCCGCCGAGGAGGTCAAAGTCCTCTCGGCCGCCAAACTCAATGAGGAGTTCAACACGTCTTTTTAGAGGGAAGGAGTGTACCAACGTCACTACCTTCCATAAATGTTGCCCCCGTATTTATTTCTGGATCGAAGTCTAATTCAATTCATCTTCCCCTCTCGATCTGGAAACAAAACGGGCAAATCGTTGGCATGAATGCTCTCTTGGATAGCGGAGCAACAGGATGCTTTATAAGCAAGGAGGCAGTCACCCGACTGAAACTGCCAACCAAAGTGTTGTCCATTCCTATTGCTGCATGGAACGTAGACGGGATGCTGAACCAATCCGGAATGATAAAGGAGAAGACCACAGTGGTCCTTGATCTCCAAGGAGTACAAGAGCAACGCGAGCTGCTCGTCCTCAATTGTGGAAAGGATGACGTCATCCTGGGCCTGCCATGGCTCCAAACTATGAATCCCAAGATAGATTGGCAGAACGGCACAGTTGTCATCACTCCGGCCAACTACAAATCGACTACCTCGGAAGATACCGCTCAGAGGTATTTGTTGTGTTTCCTGGGTCATCAGGAGAACGAAAACATAGAGAGTGAACTCTATGATCAGTACAGAAGATGGACCATCCCGGACCATGTCCAATTCCTGAAGCAAGAGAAGGGAGTCATTCCGCCAAATATACTCCGCCGAATGACCCTCTCCACCACTATTGCCCAGGCAGAAGGAACTAAGAAGGTAGAATTGCTGAAAGCCTACCAACAGTATGAAGGAGTATTTGACAAGAATAATACCACAAAACTTCCCCCGTCTCAATCCTATGACCATGCCATCGAGCTAAAGGACTCGTTTATCCTGAAACGAGCTAAAGCCTACCCGCTCAATCCTGCCAAGATGACCACATGTAAGGAATTCGTAGACGAACACTTAGCCACTGGAAAGATTGTCCCATCAAAGTCCCGTCAGGCCTCCCCTTTCTTCTTCATACAGAAGAAAGACGGGAAGTTACGGCTGTGCCAGGACTACCGGTATCTTAACCTCCATACTATCAAGAACGCCTACCCCCTCCCCCTGATTTCTGATCTGATAGATCGCTTGAAAGGATCCTCCATCTTCATGAAGTTCGATGTCCGGTGGGGATACAATAATGTCCTCATCAAACCAGAAGATCGGTGGAAAGCTGCATTCCTCACCCTGTTTGGGTTATTTGAACCTGCCATTATGTTTTTCAGCATGTGTAACTCCCCAGCTACCTTCCAGGCGTTCATGGACGACCTCTTTGGCAATTTCATCACTGAAGGATGGTTGATCATATATATGGACGACCTCCTGATCCATTCCTCCGATCATGATTCCCACGAGGATAGAACCAGGAAGGTCCTCCAGTGATTCCAAGAACATGAAATGTATCTCAAGCTGGACAAGTGCACATTTGCCGCCCCCTCAGTCGAATACCTTGGAATGATTGTTAGTAAGGACGGAGTCCAGATGGACCCGGCCAAGTTGAAGGCTATAGCAGAATGGACGCCCCCAGTAAACGTCAAAGATGTCCACTCCTTCCTAGGGTTCTGTAATTTCTACAGGAAATTTATCCCCTCGTTCTCAGAACTCACTCGTGATACGACCGGTGTAACAAATAATGCGTACGCGGATGACTGAAGTCAAGAGCGCTACGGACAGGTCTTCCTCTGAAGACAATGGAACCCTCTGGTCTGCTAGCAGATCACCGGATTGGCTCAGCTGTGTACAATGGTTGTGGTGACTTAATGCGGTGGCGGCTACCTCAGGTGGCATTCCTGTTAGCGGCGAAGAGCGGGCTCCCTCCAGGTACACAAGGAGGAGTCAGCTATGGACAGGTTGTGGGCAAGGCCTGTATCTGGGCGCGGCCTCTGGGCAATAGGCGGCTGGACGCGGCTAGTGTTGGGCGATGGCTAGTGGGCTAATCCTCTGATTAGCGGCAGGAAGCTTGTGACCTCAGCTGGCGGGCTGTTCACAAGGACAAAGGGGCGACCTCAGCTAAACAGCTGTTCACAGTTACCTGATCGAGCTCTGATTGACAGAAGATCAAGATCAGGATTTAGACGTTGATGAAACACCGGTTTCACGACGCTGGCACAGGTGCTGACAGCGAAGACTTCGAAATCCACGTAAGATTGCATAGATCAAAGTTAAAGTTACATGGGCGGTGATTCTAGCTATTTATACTAAACCCCTTTAGGGCCGGCTAAAGATAGAATCTCCGCTCTAAAGTCTAAAGAGGAAATGACGCGTCGCGTCGCGTATGAGTCAAAGAAGAGACGCGTCGCGTCGCATAAGATATAAAAGGGAAAAGACGCATTGCGTGAAATATAAAAGGAAAGACGCGTCACGTGAGATAAAAAAGGAAAAGACGCGTCGCATACCAAAAGAAGAAGATGTGTTGCGTTATATGAAATAGCAGCTGCGGGCGCAGCTCGACTAAATAAAGAGAAATGAACTGAGGCCGGTGAGTCATGATGGTAGGAACACGAGTCATATACAAGAGAATATGACTTAGGAGTAAAAGATCCGCAGTAAGAAGTGAAAGAAGTCCGGGGCGGGATTACGGTTGGAATATCGAGGAATCCAGGATGCCTTCCCATACCTCCTGTGGGATGTCCAGGTCTGGGAGGATGTTGTCCCAGAGGGAATCAGGTATCGGAGCAGATACCCATAAGTCTGGTGATGCCAGAGGCGAGAGAAAAATGGTACCCCCTAGGACACTTGTAACAGCTCGACCCCTCCTGGATTTAACCAAGAAGAACCAGACCTGGGAATGGACTGACAAACACCAGACCAGATTCCAACTACTGAAAGACACCTTCACCCGTGGACCTGTCTTAGCTTTCCCTGACCCCGATCACCTGTTCACCATCATGACTGATGCGTCGTTAACTGCATCAGGCGGTGTCCTCATGCAATGTGACCCCAATGGAGACTATAAGCCGTGTGGCTATCTCTCCCAAACGTTTGCCCCTGCCGAGCACAATTATGACATATACGACCGGGAGCTGCTTGCCGTGATCTGAGGATTAGAAGAATGGCGCCAATACCTATTAGGGTCTGCCTATCCCGTCAAGGTTCTTACGGATCATAAGAACCTCACCTATTTTAAGCAACCTTGGAAACTCTCCCATTGTCAAGCCTGGTGGCTGTTATTTTTGCAGGATTTTGACCTTGATTACACTGCCCTGCCTGGATCCCAGATGGGACTGGCTGATGCCCTGTCTCGACGTGACGCCGTCGACACCACCGCGGACAATGCCGATGTCCAACTGTTGCCTAACAGTGCCTTTGATCACCAAGTTCGGACGCTTGATCTCACGCTTGCTGATTGAATCCGTCAATCCTTAGAGGAGGATCCCCTTGTTATTGACGCCCTGAAGGGCATGGAAAATGATATACCACTGTTTGGTCAGTCCTCCCCTGCCAACTGGTCTTTCCTAGATGGGAAACTCTATTATAAGGGCCAAATGTATATCCCCGGCAATGCCCGCCAAGAACTCGTGCTGGATGCACACACCTCGCTTGAAGGGGGCCACGGTGGCCACATGCGCACTGTTGCGCTCCTTGCTAAAGATTATTGGTGGCCAGGCATGTCTGCCTTTGTCTGTCGGTTTGTGGCTGGCTGTGCCATATGCCAGGCCAATAAAGTACAAACCCACCCTACAGTTCCGCCCCTTGTGCCCCTTGCGGTCCAGACGTCCCGCCCGTTTTCCCACCTATCCATGGATTTGATTACCGACCTACCGCCGGTGCGGGGGTTTGATTCTGTAATGGTCGTGGTCAACCATGGCCTTAGTAAGGGGGTAATTCTCGCTCCTTGCACAAAAACCGTCGATTTGGCAGGAATTGCCCAACTCTTTTTTGAAAACATATTCAAACGCTTTGGATTACACGATTGGTTGATCTCTGATAGGGGACCCCAGTTCACCTCTGCCTTCGCTAGGGAACTCGCTCAACTATTGGACTACAACGTGTCTTTGTCCACTGCCTATCATCCTCAATCCGACGGAGAAACCAAAAGATATAACCAAGAGTTGGAAACATACCTCCGAATATTCTGCCAAGGAAAGCCGGAACTATGGCTAGACCACCTTACCACCGCTGAATTCGCCCATAATGCCGCTGTGCATTCGTCCACAGGAAAATCCCCTTTTGCCTTGATCATGGGATACGAACCCAGATCATACCCCCCACTTGGTACCACGTTCCTGCCTGCACTGGAAAAACAGCTCTCCCATCTTGAGGATGCACGTAAAGAAGCTGAAGCAGCACACGCCCTAGCCCAACTATGAATGAAGGAGAGGATCCACTCCAAGTTCAAACCCTGGAAAGTCGGAGATGAGGTCTGGCTGGATGCTAAGAATATCCAAACCAAGAACATCTCTCGAAAATTATCGCCCAAAAGATTGGGGCCATTCAAGATCTCGGAAGTAGTCTCCCCCGTAGCTTTCCGGATCGGACTACCGAAACAGTGGAAAATCCACAATGTATTTCATGCCTCCTTGTTGCTGACGTACAAGGAAACCCCTGAACATGGCCCCAACTTTAAAAACCCGCCACTGGAGCTAATAGACGGAGAAGAGGAATACGAAATGGAACGAATTACCAACCATCGCGGGACCAGTAACCGGAGGCAATACCTGGTACATTGGAAAGGATATTCCAATGCCGAAGATACTTGGGAACCTGAAAGAAATTTTGACAATGCTCGGGAACTCCTGGAGGAGTATAAGAAGCGATGATCCCTCT
>QFEF01003121.1:0-11526 GCA_003316035.1 Neoboletus subvelutipes | reverse complement strand
CTAATCTCTAGGATGCAATGACATCATGATCATTGATCTTACAATATTTAACATGATGCAAGACATCCGATCCGTGTTATGCCCCATGTTTGGAGTCTAGACCCTTAATCTAGATCTCCTCATGTTCACCCCATGTATCTTTCTCTTCTTTCATCTCTGTGCTGTGCACAACACTTCTTCTATGCACACGCATACTTGATGCATGTCTTTCATTTCCATGCCTCATGTCTAGTACATGTTGGTACTTCTCTTCCATTCCAGAAGCAGCACTTCTACACATGCTCTACACATGTTTGACACATGTTTCCCTTATGTTTCTCATCTCTGCATCTCATGTAGTACATGTTGCTTGTTAATATCTATTCTTACATAGCGTATTGTAGATCGTACCTAAACAAATGTAAATAGATGGAGATGATATATATACCAAGAGCCTAGCACTGGCAACCCCAGTCTAGTTCTCTTATTTAGTTCCCCTTCTACAGGAGAGCCACTCAGGAAGTTGTAGTACTTCAACAATCACATTTGACCCTTCACTTGTGGCTGTTGTGACCTCTGAAAAGATCACTAGCCAGACAATGTATCTTGCAGCGTACACCACTGCTGGTGAAGGTATGAAGAAGCTTAGAGCAATATCCTTAATCACATGGGTATGAACCACAACAATGACAAGTGGATTAGACTGAGGTAGCAGGCTAATACATGACAGCCTTTATAGTACTGAGGATCGTGCACAGACCAAGCAGTGCATGAGAGATACTACTAAATATGGATATAGTATAGTGAGAGAGTTCTTAACAGTAATTAAATAGGAAGAGAAGTAAATGGAGATTAATAACATGTGTTTTATAATGTCATGGATCTAGACTTGCTTAGTCATAGTTTCCCATGATCATGTGCAACAAGGTATATGATAGTGAGTAGAATGAATGTAAAGTGTAATGATTGAAAAAGTTTGAAAATATTACTTATTCATAACAGTGGCCTTGTCAGTCAGTCACTTACCTATTTCCAACTTATGAAGTCATAGCTAGCTTGGCATCTCCAAGACAACATTGATTGTAGTTGGGTTGTTTCAAAAAGCCACTAGCCAGATGACAAGTCTCATAGTGTACACCAACACTGGCAAAGATAATAGACAGAAGCATAGAGCAATATCCTTAATCACAAGGGTTTTAGCCACAAGCAACAAATAGATTAGACTGAGGGTACAGGCTAAGACATGTGAGCCTTTATACTACTGAAGTATGTGCACAGACCAAGCAGTGCATGAGAGTAATTACTAAGTATAGGTATAGTATGAGAGAGTTCTCAGCAATAATTAAATAAGAAGTGAAGTGAATGGAGATTAAATACATGTAATATGATGTTATGGGTCTAGACTTGATTATGTCATAGTTTCCCATGATCACATTCATAAAGGTGTAAAGTGACAATGAAAAGAATGTGAAGTATAACAATTGAAAAAGTTTGAAAATATCACTATTCATAATACTACTCCCTCTTTAGGACTCATATTCCAGATGAGTACTGGTTAAGTTCATTGTTTCAGTGAAATTTTCATAATGAGAGAATAAAGAGTTGAAATTGGCAAGAGAAAGTCCACAGAGTTTGCATGGTGCTGAAGGGTTCTTTTTATGAAAATTGGCAACTGCCTGGGGTGCAGTATTAATTATGTCCACCATTTCCCATGTATGATCTGTTTCATCATAACCCTTTCAATGGACTAAATATTGAAGCTTTCTATTCTTCATGTGAGAACCTGCAATATAATCTACTTCAAATTGTTCTTCTCCTTCTTCATCAATCTTGATAGCATTGGGCCTGAGAACTGGTTGGCCTGGCAAGGTTTCTCTATAAGGTTTGACATGAGATATATGTATTGACAGTAGGATGAATCCAGATAGAATTTGGAAGAACAAGTTCAATGGCATTCAGTAAAACCCATTTGATTTTATATGGTCCAATCTATTTTTGGGTTAACTTTTTTGCCATATAGAGAAGTTTTAATTTGTCTGTAGAATGCCAGACCTGCTGACCAATGGTCTACTCTGGTGCTTTGGATCTCTTTTTGTCCAAATACATCTTCATTCATTCTCTCACTTCTGTTATAACTCCTTGGACTCATGTCAAGGAAAGGGAATACTCTTTTCTTTTCCTGTCTTCATTTTGTCTCATTTTGCATTGTCTTCTTGTCTTGCCCAATCTATGTTTCCATTTTGTCCTGCATACACTGCTGTTTGAGCCCTGCAGTATCTTCCCTCATACTTTTTTCATTTCATTTCACTTATGCACCTTTAGGCTTACATGTCTCTTTTATTTCATTTTGCTTATGTGTCTTTAGGCTTACACATCTCTTTCATTTCATTTTGCTTACATGTCCTTAGGCTTATGCATTCCCATCTACATGGACTTCTCCCACAATCTACTACTTTCCATTCCACCATACATGTGCATAAGCTCCACTTCTATAAATACTCCTATGGAATATCATGTAACTTTAGCTTAGATCTACTTAATCTATACAATACCTTGCCTCCTGAAACCCCAGATTTTTCTAAATCATTGTCCTACTTCTGAGTGGATGCTCCCTTTGAAATCCTTGATCTCCAACAACCTTGGATGCTCCAAAGGTCATTGTGTAAAAGTGCACTTTGTTACAGCTCGATGCCTACACACAATAACTTTGACTAAAGTTATCTAATATTATCTTATCTAATCTGATTAGATTAAAATCTAATCCTATTCTGAAGATAGTTCACTTTAGCTGGCTTGGCCACTGCACCATTCCCACCATGTGATTTGATATCACATGACTTCTCTAGTCACATGACTGGATCACATGATCTAACCCCTAGATCACAATGACATCATGATCATTGGCTCTACAGTATTTAACACAATGCAAGACATCTGATATATGTTATGCCCCATGTCTGGAGTCTAGACTCCTTATCTAGATCTCCTCATGTTCACCTCATGTATCTCTCCCTTCTTTCATCTCTGTGCTGTGCACAATATCTCTTCTATGCACATGCATGCTTGATGCATGTCTTTCATTTCTGTGCCTCATGTTACGACTTGATCCGTGCACATGATAACTTTGATCAAGTTATCTTATCTTATCTTATCAGATATGATTAGATCAATTCTAATCTCTATACTGAAGATAGTTCCCTTCAGCTGGTTAGGCCATGAGCGCCCCTTATCATGTGACCTAGCATCACATGACTTCCCTATCACATGTGATGACATCTCGATCATCAATCTTATACACCATGATGCAAGACATCTACAACACATGTTGTACTCATGTTAGACACACTCCCGTCCTCATGTTGTTCTCTCTTCATCTCCATGCTGTGCACTTATTATTATTTAGTCACACACATGCTAGATGCATGTTATTCATTTCCGTTCCTCATGTCTGGCACATGTTTAACATCTCTTCCATTCTAGAAGCAGTGCTTCTACCTCATTCCTTCAGCATGTTTGATACACGCTTTATCCTCATGCTTGATGCATGTTTTCCTCATGTATTTAATCACTGTCTCTACATCGGTAGATCTGTAGTACACATGTATATACTTAGAGATGATATATAAGACCGAGAGCCTAGCACTGGCATCCCCAGTCTAGTTCTCTTGGAGTTTCCCCTTCAATAAGAGTTCCACTCAGTAGAGGCTTTAGTCCTCAAAGATCACTTCTTCATAGCTTGTGGACTTGTCATCCCTCGCTTACCTCTTTTACCCAACCTCATAGGTCATAGCTAGCTTGGTGTCCCCAAGACGATAGTAGTTGTTGTTGGGTTGTTTCACCTCATGTCTAGCACGTGTTGGTACTTCTCTTCCATTTCAGAAGCAGTGCTTCTACACATGCCCTACACATGTTTGACACATGTTTCACTTGTGTTTCTCATCTCTGTACCTCATGTTGTACATGATGTTCATTGATACCTATCCTTACATAGCATATTGTAGATCGTACCTAAACAGATGTAAATAGATACAGATGATATACAAGACTGAGGGCCTGGCATTGGCATCCCCAGTCTAGTTCTCTTGGATAAATACCCCATTACATAGGAGATCCACTCAGGAAGTCATAGTATTTCAACAATCACCATTACCCTTCATTTGTGGCCTTGTCAGTCACTTGCTTATCTATTTCTGACTTACACAGTCATAGCTAGCTCAGCATCCCCAAGATGACATTGATTGTGGTAGGGTTGTTTCACACTTGGTTCTACTCCAGTGCACATGAACCTACATCATTCAAGTTCACTACACTGTTCCCCTGAATGAGTGTAACAAAAGATCTAAGCTCTTCTGAAGGAGCTACCACTGTTGTAGTCTCCCACCATTTCTCACTGATGCTGTTATGATTCAGAATACTCTTTTCTTTCTCTTTGTATTTCTTTTGTCCTATCTCTCTCAGTCACTTCACTTGATATGATATATGTTTTCCTTTCCTCTTGCACACACTGCTGTTTGAGCCCCACAGTGCCTACCATTTCATTTTGCTTACATGTCCTTAGCTGACATGTTCTCCTCATTTCATTTCACTTACATGTCTTTTAAGCTTACACATTCTTTCATTTCACTTATGTATCTTGCTTATGCAGCCTTCTCCTGTGATCCATTGATTTCCTTGCCATCATCTTAGTGCATAGGCTCCCTCCTATAAATACCATTACATGATCCCCTATACACTAGCTTAGATCTACTTGGTCTAAATCTCACCTTGCTTCTCAAAAACCCTGGACCTCTATAAGTCATCATCCTACTTTTGAGTGGATGCTCTTCTTTGAACTCTTTAACTCAATGACCTTGGAAGACCTGAAGGTTCATTGTCCTGAAGTGTGCTTGAACACCTCAAGCTGTATGAATCTATGTGTCCTGAGTCCTCTATACTGTTCTCCTAGAATGAGCATAATAGACACCCCACCACTGATTCTCACTGTGAAACAACCCTCAAAAGCCTATTGTTATGACCGGTGTAACAATGGAACATGTACATTGAGAACTAAGTTCCCTGAGTACCATTGTCTACCTCTGTAGACTTGTTGGTGGACCCTCTGGTCAATAAGGCGGACCCTCTGGTCAGCCTATGCTGTGCAGTGGTTGTGATACCCCTGGACGGTTGTCCCAGTACAGATAAGAGCAGGCTCCTCCTAGGCACAGAAAGGAGAGTGTTACGACTGGTGTAACAAATAATGTGTACGTAGAAGACTGAAGTCAACAGTGCTACGGACAGGTCTTCCTCTGAAGACGATGGCGACCTTCTTGGTCTGCAAGCGGATCACCTGATCGGCAAGTGGTGTGCAACGGTTGTGGTGACCTCAGCGGGTATGCTGTTCACAAGGCAATGAGCGGGCTCCCTCCAGGCACACAAGGAGTAGTCGGCTATGGACAGGTCATGGGCAAGGCCTGTATCTGGGTGCGGCCTCTGGGCAATAGGCAGCTGAGCATGGCTAGCATTGGGCAATGGCTAGCAGACTGATCCTTTGATCAGGGATGAAAGTGGTGACACCTCCCTATAGAAGGTTCACAGTGCCTTGATTGAACTCTGATTGACAGATGTTCAAGATCAAGATTGACGTAGGATGAAACACCAGTTTCACAATGCTGGCACAGGCACTGACAGTGAAGACTTCAAAATCCATGTAAGATTGCGTAGATCAAAGTTAGAGTTACATGGGCGGCGATTCTAGCTATTTATACTAAGCCCCTTTAGGGCCAGTTAGAGATAGAATCTCCACTCTAAAGTATAAAAGGAAAAGATGCGTCACATCGCATATGATGCAAAAGGAAAGATGTGTTGTGTTGTGTAAGATATAAAAGGATGAGACACATCGCATGAAGTGTAAAAGGAAAGACGTGTCATGTGAGATATAAAAGGAAAGACGCATTGCATACCTAAAGAAGAAGACGCATCGCATAATATGAAATAAGGTGCTGTGGGCACAGCTCAACTAAATATGAAATGAACTGAGGCCGGTGAGTCATGATGGTGGGAATATGAGTCATATATGAGAGAATATGACTTAGGAGTAAAAGGTCCACAGTAGAAGGAAAGAAGTCTGCAAGATGATTAGGGTTGGAACAGAGAGGAGTCCAGGATGCCTTCCCATACCTCCTGTGGGATGTCCAGGTCTGAGAGGATGTCATCCCAGAGGGAATCAGGTATTGGGGCCGATATGGATAGGTTTGGAGATGCCATCAGTGAAAGGAAAATAGTACCTCCTATGACACTTGTAACACACTTTAGGTGCAGATGGGTGGGTGTTGTGAAAGTCACAAATAGCTTCTCTAGTGTTTGTAAGATTCTTCACTGGCTCCCGGATTTGATCTGTTTTGTTATAGCCCCTCCAGTGGACCAAATACTCAGGTTTCTTGTTTTTCATATGAGATTCAACAAGGTACTCAACCTCCCATTTGTTGTCTCGGTCTTCAGTGACTTTGATTGGTCCCAGCCAGTTAGAGGACTGCCCATCTAGATGTTCCTTGTATGGCTTATGTTACAAGTATAATGGACACCCCCATTTTTCTCTCTCCTCTCAATTCCCCTGACCTTTCTGTCACAGCCCCTCTTCCTGAAGACCTCTGGGACAATCTTCTTCCTGACCTTGAAATCCCACAAGCCTTATGGGATGAGGTATTCCACCCTACACTCTCCAATGTTGCCCACCCACTCCTTGACCTTACAAAAAAATCCCATACCTAGGAATGGACCCCCACCTGTCATGCCTCCTTTGAGAAGTTGAAGGAACTCTTCCTGTTCAAACTGGTTCTTACTCTCCCCAACTTTGCAGCCCCATTCATAATTGCTACAGATGCATCTAAATACACCTCTGGTGGTATTCTCCTCCAAGCTGACTTCAATGGTGAGTGGCATCCCTATTCCTATCTCTCTCAATCATTTGGCAATGCTGAGTGGAACTATGACATCTATGACTGTGAACTCCTCATGACCCTCCATGCATTAAAGACCTGGTGACACTACCTTCATGGTTCCCCCTTCCCTGTCCAGGTCTTCACCAACCACAAAAACCTCACCTTCTTTTACTCCCCTCAGAATCTTAATCATTGTCAAGCCTGCTGGCTTCTTGACCTTGCCAATTTTTATCTTAAGATGATCCATGTCCCCTAAAAACTCCTCTCTGGACCTGATGCACTCTCCTGATGACCAGATCTTCTCCCCATGTCTGACCTTGATAATAAAAGAGTTACCCTTCTTCCCCCATCCATCTTTGTCCAGGCAATTGATACCACCCTCCATCAGAAAGTCCTTGATGCATCCAAAGGTGACCCCCTTGTACTCCAATCCCTCCAGTCTATCAATGAAGACATTTCTATTGCCTACTGCTCTTGCCTGGCAGACTGGCAGTATTCCAATGGTATTCTCCTCTACCACAATCATGTCTATGTCCCCACCACTGGTAACCTGCAACATGACATCCTCCAATGTTGCCATAACCACAACTCAGCAGGCCACCCTGGCTTCCTTAAAACTCAACAACTCATCTCTGCTGAGTTCTGGTGGCCAGGTCTTGCTGTGCAAATCCATGAATACATGGTGGGCTGCACCTCATGTCAACAAAATAAAACCAATACTCATCCCACTACTCCACCCATCACCCCCATTTGTTCCTCTGCTTCCCACCCCTTTCAGCAGATTTCCTGTGATCTCATCACAGACCTGCCTTTTTCAGACAGCTTTGATTCCCTTTTGGTCATGATCAACCATGGCCTTAGTAAGGGGGTAATTCTTTGTCCCATGAAGAAGATAGTTACCATGGAGGGAATTGCTAACATCTTTCTTCATAAAGTCTATCTTAGATTTGGACTCTTTGACAACATCATCTCCAACTAAGGCCCTTAATTTGCCTCCACATTTACAAAAGAACTCAGAAAACTCCTTAAAAATGATCTTTCCCTCTCCACCACCTACCACCCTCAAACAAACAGCAAAACCAAACAAGTTAACCAGGAGATTGAGACCTACCTCCAGATCTTTTGTGGAGACAACCCAACTCACTGGACCCAACACATTTCACATGTGGAATTTGTCCATAATCACCATCCTCATTCCATCACTGGGCATGGGCTATGAATCCCATGCCCTCCCTTCACTTATTTCTGAGACTTCCACTGCTGCAGTTGAAACCCATCTCAAACAACTGTCAGCTGCTCAGAATGAAGCCCTTGCAGCCCATGAACTCACCAGACAGACCATGATCTTCTGCTCCCATTGATCCTTCAAATCTTTCTCTAAAGGAGACAAAGTCTGGCTTGAGGCTCACAATCTCAAATGGTCTATCACTCATCTAAAGTTTGCTCTCAAATGAGAAGGTCCCTTCACTGTCATTGATGTCCTCTCCCCAATAGTCTACCAACTCCACTTACCAAAATCCTGAAAAATACATCTGGTTTTCCATGCATTCCTCCTAACCCCTTACCACGAAAACTCTATACATGGTCCTAACTTCCCCACTCCACCCCTAGACCTTGTAGGTGGAGAAGAAGAATATAAAATTGAACAGATAATTTGTCACAAGGGTCCACCCATGCATCACTCCTACCTGATCCATTGGAAAGGATACCCGATGGAGGATGATCCATGGGTCTCCAAACAGGACTTGTGATGCGCATCCTTGCTCCTCAAAGATTATAAGAAGGCTCAACCTTGCATCTTCCCTCCTTAATCCTCTCTCATCACAATCATCTACATGGCCATTTACACTACCACCTATGTCGACCATGGATCCATTATTGAAACATCACCTCTGCTTCCTGTTCCTCCTCCTACTAGCAACATGTCTATTTCTTCTGTTTTGTCAGTCATGTCTAACCCCTCCCCACTTTCTTCACAAGTAACTCCACTGCCCTCCCACTCCCCCTCTCCTCATTATACCAATACCCCATCTGGCTGGTCTCCACCTCATTACACCATGGCCCCAGAGGACACATCTTCCACTTTACCCTCTCCTGGCTGGAGATCCCCTGACCTACCTGCCAACCAAACCCCTACTCACATTGTGAATTCCCTGGTCACTATTACTTCAATGGACCTTCCCCTATACACCCATTGCCTTAAGAACATCCTTCCCAGGAAACAAGAGATCAACACCCTTGCATCTATGCTTCAGGAAGCCTGCCTCACTGTCCCTATTACAACCCACCTGGACATGTGTTTTCCCTTTTACTCCCTTTTTAAAGCCTTTCTCCACAATTCTCACATTGGAATTATTACCTCCCAGCCACAAATGCTGAAATCTCCCTTTGCAACTCTTGCCTCCTGTCCATTTACAAAGACACAAAAGGCATGCTCCTCTTTGCCATGTATCAACTATGTTATGGCTCGATCCATGCACACGATAACTTTGAACAAGTTATCTTATCTTATCTTATCAGATACGATTAGATCGATTCTAATCTCTATACTGAAGATAGTTCCCTTCAGCTGGCTTGGCCATGAGCACCACTCATCACATGACCTAGCGTCACATGACTTCCTCATCACATGATTCAATATCACATGACACCCCCTTTAGTCTCGTGACTAGTATCACCTGACTCTAAACCCTAGATGTGATGACATCTCAATCATCAATCTTATATGCCATGATGCAAGACATCTACAACATATGATGTACTCATGTTAGACACACCCCCGTCCTCATGTTGTTCTCTCTTCATCTCTGTGCTGTGCACTTATTATTATTTAGTCACACACATGCTAGATGCATGTTATTAATCTCCGTTCCTCATGTCTGGCACATGTTGATACTTCTCTTCCATTTCAGAAGCAGTGCTTCTAACACACTCCTTCAGCATGTTTGATACATCCTTTATCCTCATGCTTGATGCATGTTTCCCTCATGTATTTAATCACCATCTCTACATCAGTAGATCTGTAGTACACATGTACATACTTAGAGATGATATATAAAACCTCGAGTCCTAGCACTGGATCCCCAGTCTAGTTCTCTTGGATATTCCCCTTACAACAAGAGTTCCACTCAGTAGAGGTCTCTGTACCTCAAAGATCACTTTAAAACACCTTGAGTCTTGGTCCTTGTCAAACCTCGCTCACTCCTCTTCTTCGAATAGTCATAGTATTCAGCTCGGCATCCCCAAGACGATTATAGTAGTTGTTTAGGTTGTTTCACTAGAACTAGACTTTTATTGTCACTCAGATGGTATCAACCCACAGAGGAAGACAACTCTTGCCGACGCCTCACAGACCTAGGAGACTTTGATTAGCCTGCTTAGGCAGAGAACCTTACAGAGCTTAGACGGTGCAATCCCAGAGCTAGACACTCAGACGGTAAACCCGAGAAAGCCAAAATCATGAGACTAGAAAGCCCCTGAGCTTAGAAGTCCTATTACAAAGACTAGAAGGTTGACAATCCTAGAAGTTGCCTAGACGTTTAGCAGTTAAGGCGGTACCCCAATCCATATAACTTTATGTCACCCCTCCCACATTCATCTGAACTTAGAAATCCACTGAGATTAGAAAGTCAACAATGAATCAATATCTCCTCGCATCGCTTTACGTGTTTACGGTATTGATTACCATTATCTTCATCATCATACTCAGGGCAGTACCAGTTGGACATCCAATTTGCGTAGAGTTTATCAAAGCGAAGAACGTGCTAGTATTTGTTACATCGGATCCCACTCACAAGATTAGTCGAGATGAGGATTGGATAGCAAAAGATAAAGAAGCGTCAGACATGCCAGAACTGGATGAAGTCACAAGTCAGGCTTCGGATATTCGGGTAGCGGACCCAGAAAATGCAAACATTGATGAATGGGCAGAGGCCTGGGATAATAAAGGCTGGACAGATGATGCCTTCGTCAAGAACAACTGGGATGAATGGAACCCCTTAGGTTGGGTTGAAGATTGGACCCAGAGAGTACCAGAGAATGCGGACAAACCTGGTGATCAAGATTGGCTGGAAGAATTCATGCATTGGTCAGATGACGATGAAGTGGTATTCAGACCCTCGCCCAGAAAAGAGACTAGAGGTGTTCAAACGTCAGAAGTCCAAGAAGGATCTGAGATCCAGATTGAACCTGTAGAAGGACAAATAAGGGTATAAAGTCCTAGAATGGCTCTCAAATCATTTTTAGCAAAAGAACCAAAGATCGATCTTTGAATTGAAGATTGCTCTCTTTTGATTTCATTTCATTTTAATTTTTGATTTTCATTTACATACAAAAGAAAAGCCAAGATTGACATATTTAGATCAAAGATGGACATGTACAATACAGGATCTATTAAGCTGAGATCGCAGAGAAGCAAAGACAGATATATTTAGATTTCTTTCACCTCCTGAGCAAGAGGATAAACTGCTTAGCACTGAGAAAACCCTAGATTGTCACAGAACGAAGAAGGCCCTTCTCATAGCACACCTCCTGAGTATGAGGCTAAACTTCTCATAGAATTCCCTAGAGGAATAGTCACCTCCTAGGCACAAGCTTAAACTGCCCAGATCTTGACGATCTAGTTCGTCCT
>QFEF01003119.1:310-16382 GCA_003316035.1 Neoboletus subvelutipes | reverse complement strand
AACATATAAGGAGGGTGGTACAAGTCCGGAAGTCCGGAGTTGCGTCTTGGGCGAGAACGCACCGGAGTTCATGTGTAGAGACGAGGAGTTACAAGCGGAGTACCGGAGTTGGACGGGATATGACACGCATGTTATTCATTTCTGTTCCTCATGTCTGGCACATGTTTAACTTCTCTTCCATTTCAGAAGCAATGCACTTAGAACATGTTTGATACACACTTCATACACATGCTTGACACATGTTTTCCTCATGTATTTAATTACCGTCTCTACATCGGTAGATCCGTAGTACACATGTACATACACAGAGATGATATATAAGACCGAGAGCCTAGTACTGGCATCCCCAGTCTAGTTCTCTTGGATAATCCCTTACAAACAAGAGTTCCACTCAGTAGAGGTCTCTGTACCTCAAAAATCACTATAAATCCCTGAGTCTTGGAAGTTGTCACTCCTCGCTCACCTCCTGTTATTCTACAGTCGATTCTTAGCTCGGCGTCCCCAAGATGATAGATAGTTGTTTGGGCCATTTCAGATCTGTAGTACACATGTGTATATAGTAGAGTGCTATATAAACCCAGAGACTATGACGGGTAATCCCCAGTCTAGTTCTCTTGGGAATTATCTTCTCTCAAGTGATCCACTTAGTAGTACCAGTTTCTTCTTCTTTCCAAGTCTAAGTGTTTTGGTGCAACCTAGAGTCTAAAGGCATTTGGGGTTGTTTCAGCTTGGATCCATGCTTGAATACCTGCTTTCAAAGTCTGTGTGTTACATGTGCACCACATCTGACCATGCTTAGTCCACCTCCATTGTGTCTGCTAACCATTTGTTGTCATCATCAGCTTTATCATCCCTACTAGTATCATCCATGTTCCCCCATGCATCCCCTGGCTGTGATAGTTTCTCATAGCTACCCTGTTCAACATCCATTGGTTCATCTTCAGAGCTACAATTAGTTACATACAATTAGTCTCTCAATGTAGCAATATAAAGAAGTCATGGTGTGCATTACATACTTGGCTGAATGCTCCTCCAGAGCCTGGAGACCTGGATGCAATGCAAGTCTCAGGTGTTTCAGCTCACCTGTAGTCCTTCCATATGGAAGATGCTCAAGGACCTTTTCCCTCATGTGCATGCATATCTTCTGTGATTGCAACACACCTTTGATGAATGCCAAGGATCCCAGGCAATTGTCCAAGCAGCTGGGGTGCACCTTGCATGATGCTGAATGTTGTGAGCATGCACCTCCCTTGCAAGGCCATAGTGGAGAGTTACATTGTGTACTGCACCCACAGGTATGAATACATACCTTATATCCTACCATAGCACAGTGTGCAGCAGTATATGAGGAATACAAATATGGTGACATGTTGAATATAGTTCTGGTAATGATGTGAAGGAGGGTGGTAGTTGCATCACAGTATTCCAGATTTGGATCTGTTTATTAAATATGGATACACCATTAGATTACATAATTTGTGTGGACCATAAGCAAACAAACCCTTTGCCTTTGACTTTGCCTTTACCATCAATCCACTGTTACAACCAGTGTAAAAAATAACGCATATGCAGAAGACTGAAGTCTCTGCTACCATTGATGATCCTCTGGTCCAAATATAGTTGTGTGACTGTTGTGGTACCCCTCGGTGAAGCTGCAATATGAATATAAGTGGGCACCTCTTAAGCACAGATAAGAGCATCGGCTATGGAGAGGTTGTGGGCAAGGCCTCTATTTGAGCATCATGACTTGTGGACAAGAGTCACACCCTCATGCGAAGGATCCTCTGATCTGTGGATAAATGGAGACACCTTTCTCTGAAGGTTCTCAGTTTCTTAATTGAGCTTCTGATTGACAGAAGATTAAGATTAAGTGTTTCAGATGAAGGCTTCGAATTCTATGTAAGATTACATAGATCAAAGTTCAAGTTACATGGGTGGCAATTGAACTATTTATACTAAGCCCCTTTAGGGTAGGTCTAGAAATAGAGTCACTGCTAGAAATAGAAAAGTACTATAATGAAAAGATACGAGATCAATAAACTGCAGGTGTGGTTATATTGATACTGAAATGAAATGAACTGTGGGTACAGTTGTAAAAGGTACTGAGATGAAAGGATACGAAGTGAAAAGACTCCAGGAAGAAAAGCATACAAAATGAAAATGGATGTAGGACAATGAGTCAAATACAAGAGAATTTGACTTTGGAGAAGAGAGTCCAAAATGAAAGAGCCCAAAGTGAAAAGAGACTAGAGTGAGGAATGTGAGAGTCCAAGGACGTGTCAGTCCTGGAAGAGCGCAGTTTGGAATATCTTGTCCCACAAGGCTTGGAGAATATTGAGGTTGGGAAGAATGTTGTCCCACATGTCTTGGGACAGGCTATTGATGACAGAGAGTTCCGGGAACATGAGAGGAGAAAGAAAAATAGGGGTTTCCATTATACTTGTAACACCCACCTCTCATCTACCCACAACTCACATGACATATTCTCTCATTCATGCAATGGTGACACTTCTCTTCCCCCAACAAACTTCAAGTGAGGCACACCTCAATATACTCATTCTCAAGTGTTGTACCATCTGAGACCATGATGGTAACCATCAAATCAGTGTTGATTCCTTAGTGGTGGCTTCCATTCCATCCCATTACCTCAAGCATATTTGGCAGTTTGTTTGGCAGGAGGATTGCCTCTGGCTGGTATTACATCTTTACAATGACATTAAAATCCCTCACCCACTGTACAAAAACCTCAAGCTCATTTTGTGTTACATGGATGAAATATTCAAGCAGTTTGTAGTGGAGCTATCCAAGGGTCCAGACAACAATGACAATGACCTTTGCAGCAAGACATTTAACAGTTACCTAAGGGTAGAATATTGGATAGGTCATCATGAGCCTGTGCACATGTGAAAGTACTGCTGTTCCAATGACCAAAACATTGTTTGTGGAGATATAACAACTTGGGTGAGTGTTTGCCACATTTTCATTGTTACTAATCTTGAATCACATCCAGACTGGGATGCATATGACACATCCCTGGGATTCATTTGGTCCAGTGCTTAAACAAAGTGTTATGATTCCTTTGAACTCATACTAAGTGGGAGTACTCTTTTCTTTTCCTTTTGTCTCGCTTTGTCTCTAAGTCTCCTTTCTTGCCTCTATTTGATTCTTGTCTATGTTTTTCCCCTCTCTTGTGCACACTGTTGTCTAAGCCCTGCAGCATCCCCCTTCCTATTTCATTTCATTTCATTTATGCATCTTTAGACTTATGCATTCTTTCATTTTATTTCACTTACATGTCCTTAGGCTTATGTGTCCTCGCATATGTGGTCTTCTTCCACAATCCATCCAATTTCATTTTGTTACATACAAGCATAGGCTCTGCTTCCATAAATACCTGTATGGAACTGTTACACTCGTTTGGGAAGAAACAGTGTAGTGAACTTGAAGTCATAGGCTTGTGTATCTTGGGGCATCCAAGTACACTTCAAGACTACAAACCTTCAGGTCATCCAAATTCACAGGAGTCAAGGTTTCAGAGGGAAGTGTTCACTCAGAAGTAGAATGAAGACTTAGAGAGATCCAGGAGTTTCAAGAGACAAGGTAAGATTTAGATCAAGTAGATCTAAGCTATTGTACAGGGTGTTCCAGACTTATATTTATAGGAATGGAGCCTATGTGCTAATGATGGAATGAAAACTAATAGATCGCAGAAGAAGGCTGTGTAAGTAAGGGATGCATAATCAAGAGAATATATAAGCGAAATGAAATGAAGAATATGTAAGTCTACAATGCATAAATGAAAAGAATGGAGTAAATGCTGTGGGGCTCATACAGTAGTGTGTGCAGGAGAATGGGAAACATACATTGTTACAACCAGTGTAATAAGTGACACATACACAAAGAACTAAGTTCCTCAGCTACCATCGTCTACCTCTGTAGATAATAGTGGGAGCCTCTGATCCAATAAAGGTGGACCCTTTGGTCAGTGCCTGTTATGCAACAGTTGTGGTACCCCTAGGCAGTTGCCTCAGTACAAAGATGAGCAGGCTCCTTCTAGGCACAGAAAGAAGAGTTGGCTATGGGGGAGTCATGGGCAAGGCTCCGGGGTGATATGTGGTACCTCATGGACAAGGGGCACGATGGTGAGCTGTGGATGATAGCTTGGACAAATGGATCCTCTGATCTGGTGATAAAGTGGAGACTCCTTTCTCTGAAGAATCTCAGTTCCCTGGTGAAGCTTCTGATTGACAGAAGTTTGACACGAGGTGTTTCAGCAGGGATCTTGAACTCTACATAAGATTGTGTAGATCAAGATTAGAGTTACATGAAGTGGAGATCTAACTATTTATACTAGGTGCTTTAGGGCTGGAGATATAAATAGAGAGACTGAGTACTTTGAGCGATCCAATCAGGAGAAGTAAACAAACTATTGATGCTATTAATAGTGCCAGCATAAAAGGTGCAAAATGAAATAAACTACAGCTGCAGTAGAATTGAGGCCAAGATGAAAGGGGCCAAAATGAACAAAGAGTGAATATGAAATATGGTGAAATGGAAATGAGTCAAATATAAGAGAATTTGACTTAGGAGATAATAGGTCTGAAGAGGAGCCAAAATGAAAAGGGGCCATTAGAGGCATGAGATGAATGCAGGAGGTGAGCACATAGATGGTCACACTTGGAAGAGTGAGGAGTCAAACACTTCATCCCATAGGGACTGGGGGATCTCAATGTCTGGTAAGATATCAGCCCAGATGTCCTGAGCGGGATGATCAATGGCATCTAGGTTTGGAGAGGCTAAAGGAGAGAGAAAAAGAGGGGTGTCTGCCACATTTGTAACATACATCATATCTTAGTGAGTCGAAGCAGGAAGAAATAATGAAGAGAGTAGAAAGAAAAGAGTAAAGAAAAGAGTACCTCAAATCATAATAGGAACATCTTATACATCAGCTTAGATCTACTTGATCTACAATATACTTTGTTCCTTGAAACACCTGGATTTCTCTAAAGTCCTTGTCCTATTTTTGAGTGGATGCTCCCCTTGAAACCTCTGACTACCTTCAACCTTGGACACCCCAAAGTTATTGTCCTGAAATGTCACTGGATGCCCCAGTACACACAAACCTACTGTTATGACTATGGCCAAGGGAAGCCTAGTCTTGGACCTAAAATGCTTATAATCTTCATACACTATTGGACTAGTGAATGTCTGCATGCCTGGGCAAGGCTACAAATAGGATTTGCATATACTCATATGATAGATGGTTGGAAGGCAAGATCGAAGAGGACTATAGAGTAGCTCAGCTATAATAGAGGGGAGGGTTCTATGAGGATCTCACAGATGGTTCAAGGTGGAGTGGACTGAGGGAGACTACCAGGCAGTGGCCTGATGGTCAGATGATAACAGGCAGGATTAGGTAGATTCTGAAACAACCCTAATGAGCAAAGCTCCAGGTAATTACTTCGAACAATTAGACTGAGGGAGAAGGAACAACTACTAAACTGAGTGGAACTCTTAGAGATTGGTAAACTCCCAAGAGAACTAGACTGGGGTATTCCCAGTCAAGCCTCTGGATTTATATATCATTCTACTAATTGTACATGTTTATATTGGATCTACCAATGTATAGATGGAGATTAACTACATATGCTAGACATGGAGTGCAGTAATTAAAAGAGTGAGGACACAGCATGCTGTGGCAGAATGAAAGAGAAGAAACAAAAATGAAAAGAAGGAATGGAGATGACCATGAGAGTCATATAATCTTATAAGGATAGATTAAGGTACAAAGAGAGTTCTTGACATCAAGTCTAGACTCTAAGAAAAGTGAGCATCTATGAGCACAAGTGAACCAGCTAAAAGTGAACTAGCTTCAATCTAAGTGGTCATGTGACATCACATGATGTGATAAGATAAGATAAAGAAAGAAAAGAAAAATGACTAAGTCCCTATAGTGACCTCTGTTGGGTTTGGGACCATAACACTACCCCTGCCTTATAAATCAACTTCCAGGTGATTGAAAGGAGTTTGATTTTCTTTTATGTCTGTTAATGAAGCTGGTATTTTTTTCACTCAAGCAGAAAGATCTCAGGTGGGATTCCAATCACTCTAGGTGTGAAAGGGTGGATGTTGTGAAAGTCACGAATAGCTTCTTTAGCATTCATAAGATTCATCACCAGTTTCCAGGTACAATCTGTGTCATTGTAGCCCCTCCAGTGGACTAGATACTCAAGTTTTCTGTTTTTTATGTGAGATTCAATAATGTAATCTATTTCCCATTTGTTATCTCAGTCTTCAGTGGCTTTGATTGGTTCCAGCTGGTTAGAGGACTGCCCATCTAGATGTTTCTTGTATGGCTTGACTCAAGAGATATTCATGATGAGGTGAATCTGCATTGTTTTTGATAGTTTTAATTTGACAGCATTAGGTCCAGCTAATTCCATGGAAAACCATGATGCTTTCATACATTGTCTAAGAATAACCTCGCCATGTCAATAGTGGAACATTTTTCTGTACATGGAATCAATTCCACTTCTTTAGATAGCCAATTAACAAGTGTGAGAATAGCATTATAGCCATGGGAATCAGGTAAACCTGTAATAAAGTCAGCTGTGATGTGTTCCTATGAAGTGTTAGGAATAGGAAGTGATTGAAGGAGCCCTGATGGGGCCATGTTAGATCCCTTGAATCTTTGACACGTGTCACATCTAGTGACATAATCCTTCACAAATGTAGCCATTCTTGGCCAGAAGTAGTTGTGCTACAACAAATCTAAAGTCTTTCCATAACCAGGATGTCTGGCCATGGGGGAGTCATGATGTTTCTCAATGATTTCCATCTTGAGAATAGATTTATCTGGGATGTAAAGAGACCCTAAGTTGTTGTAAAGACATCCATCTTGTTTTTCACACAGACTGGAGTATTCCCAGTCAAGCCTCTGGGTTTATATATCATTCTACTAATTGTACATGTTTATATTGGATCTACTGATGTATGGATGGTGATTAACTACATGCACTAGACATGAGGTGCAGTAATTAAAAGAGTGAGGACACAGCATGCTGTGACAGAATGGAAGAGAAGAAACAAAAATGAAAAGAAGGAGCAGAGGTGACCATGAGAGTCATATAACCTTATAAGGATAGATTAAGGTATAAAGAAAGCTCTTGACATCAAGTCTAGACTCTAAGAGAAGTGAGTGTCCATGAGTGCAAGTGAACCAACTGAAAGTGGACTAGCTTCAGTCTAGTGATCATGTGACATCATATGATGTGATAAGATAAGATAAAGAAAGAAAAGAAAAATGACTAAGTTCCTGTAGTGATCTCTGTTGGGTTTGGGACCATAACACAGACCCACCCTACCATCCCACCCATTACCCCCCTTGCCATCCATAGCAGCTGCCCCTTCCAGAACCTGTCCATGGACCTTATTACCAACCTTCCCCCCACTGGAGGCTTTGATTCTGTAATGGTCATGGTTGACCATGGCCTTAGTAAGGCAGTAATTCTCGCCCCTTGTACTAAAACCATCAATTTGGCTGAAATAGCCAAACTCTTTTTCAACTTTGTTTTTAAATGATTCAGTTTACATGACCGACTAATCTCTAATCAAGGCCTACAATTTGCCTCTGCCTTCATCCAAGAGCTCACTAAACTCCTCAAATACAATGTTTCCCTCTCCACTGCCTACCATCCCCAATCCAATGGAGAAACTGAACAATACAATCAGGAACTAGAAACTTATCTTCGCATATTCTGTGAAGAAAAACCAGAGACTTGGTTAGAACATCTGACTGCTGCAGAATTTGACCACAATGCAGCCATACATTCCACCACCAGGAAAACATCATTCTTCCTCATCATGGGATACAAACCAAGATCATATTTCCCCTTAGGAACCACATTCCTACCTGCACTGGAAAACTGGCTCTTCCACTTTGAGGATGCATGAAAAGAAGCTGAAGCCATACACTCCCTTGCCAAAATATGAATGAAAGAACAAATCTCTTCCTGATTTAGACCATGAAAAGTTGGAGATAAGGTGTGGCTAGATGTCAAGAACCTTAAAACCTGGAACCCCTCTTGAAAGCTTTCCCCTAAATGAATCAGACCATTTGAAATTATGGAAGCAGTTTCCCCCATGGCATTCAGACTCACCCTCCCAAAATAGTGGAAAATTCACAACATATTCCATGCCTCACCGCTGGTTTCTTATCAAGAAACCCCAGAACATGGTCTGAATTTCAAAAACCCACCACCAGAACTAATAGAGGGAGAATATGAATATGAAATGGAACGAATTGTAAATCACTGCAGAACCAATGCTTGGAGGCAATACCTGGTGCACTGGAAGGGATACTCTGACACTGAGGAAACTTGGGAACCCAAAAGAAATATGGAGAATACCAAGGAACTCCTAGTCAAGTATAAAAGGAGGAAATCACTCTGATCTTCCTCTCCCAACCTTCATGTTCTACAACTTCACCAATGGTACTGCACCTTTCTGCACTTGTCTCAATCGCCTCCCCTCCATCGCCCACCACACCCTTTATGTTGCTGCTCTCCAGAATCAGGATGTGACTGACATCATTGAAAGAATGCCCCTCTTCTCCAAAAACACCACCCTCATCCTCCTTGTCAGACTCCACCAAGTCTATGGTGCCCTTCAGTCCCTTTTCACCAGGGCCACCTGATGCTCAGCAGATCACCATGTTTTCACAAACATCCCTCACCAGACAGCCCAGAATGACATTGCAGTCAATACCTTCCAACAAATGCTTACAGAGTTGAGGAACCTCACCCTGGACCTCCTTGAAGAAGAAGGCTTTGACAGCATCCTTGCACTCCTTTCCACCCCCATCCTCACTGATGCCCTCTACCCCATTCTCCTTCTCCTATCCACCAATGAATGAGAGGAGTATTTCTCCCAAAACCTCTATCCCACTGATTTCACAAGAAGAAATGGCCATCTTGAAAGGAATAGTCTCTGACCTCAGAGCAGAACAATCAAAGAGTACAAGTTCAATGGATCTAAGTCCAACTCTTCTGAGGGACATGGAGATGGGAATACCACAGTGGCCACCTCCTCCATATCACCAAAACCCTTCCCTCACTCTTTCTGTTTTTGCAGACAGTGGAATTTTCTTTTCTTTGCCAGGATGTCCCACATTCCCTGACTTAACCTATCCATCTCCCTTGGGACTTCTCCCCACCACCTCCTCCCCAGAATACCCAAGACCTCCCCAACAATGCCTGCTCTCAAGCCCATTACCCCAGATTGTTCCCCTTCCCCCATGGATAGCAGTTTCACTCCCCTATTGGCACTCACCCCTGTAGTATCCCACCAGTTCCCTCTGAATGTCTAGTTTGGAGGAATCACCTACTTCCAATGCTGGGAACCTGGGCATATTCAGCCAAACTGCCTCTACTATATATGCCCTTTCTGCCAAGCCACTGCATCAGAACATTCCCAATATCATTGCCCCACTGCATGATGTGGTAAATGCAATGCTCTCAGATACAGAGCTTGGAACTGCACCAAGGATGACATCAACCCCTCCACATGGAACATTACCAACCACAATATCAATGAGGAAGATAGAAATAATTGAGCTGGTGGCTCAATGCTACAATAGGGGTAATATTACAAATGTGACAGATACCCCTATTTTTCTCTCTCCCATAGCATCCCCAGATCTCTATGCCATTGACCACCCTGCTCAGGATATCTGGGCAGATATCCTTTTAGATATTGATGTTCTCCAATCCTTATGGGACGAGATATTCAATCCCTCACTATTCCAGGAATAATGCCTTCACTCAACTCCTCACATTTGTCTTGCAGCCCCTAATGGCCCCTTTTTATCTTGCCCCTTTTTATTTCAGGCTTATTCAGACCTTTTCACTCCTAAGTCAAATTCTGTCATATTTGACTCATGTCCATTTCACCACATTTCATATTTGGCTTTAGTTCATTTCAGCTCTTTTCATTTCAGCCTCAATTCACTGAGGCTGCAATATGTTTCATTTCACAACCTTTATGTCAGCACTATTAATGGTGCCAATTCCTTACTTACTTCTCCCAATCAAATTGCACAAAGCAGTCAGTCCCTCTATTTATAACTCTGGCCCTAAAGCACCTAGTATAAATAGTTTGATCCCTGCTTCATGTAACTCTAACCTTGATCTACACAATCTTATGTAGAGTTCAAGCTCCTTGGTGAAACACTAAGCTTTGACTTCTGTCAATCAGAAGGTCAGCTTGGGAACTGAGATCCTTTAGAGAAAGAACTCCACTTTATTGCCAGATCAGAGGATCTGCCTGCCTGAGCTGTTGTCCAGAGCTCATCATCTCAACTCTTGTTTACGAGTGGTCATCCACCACACTGGAACCTTGTCCACTACCCCCCCATAGCCAACTCTCTCTTCTATGCCTGGGAGGAGCCCACTTCTATTTGTACTGAGGCCACCACCTAGGGGTATCATAACCATTGCACAGCAAGTGCTGACCAAAGAGTCTGCCTTCATTGGATCAGAGGATCCCACACATGTCTACAGAGGTAGAAGATGGTACATGAGGAACTTAGTTCTCAATATACACATTATTTGTTACACTGGTCATAACACCACCCTCCTGACTCAAGATGAATCACCTCTGAACCCTTGGATCCTTCATATGCTTTCTCCTAGTCATCTTCCTACCTTTATACCATTACTGCTGCATTGACTCTGTGCATCACATTCTTCCTTCAACTCATTGTCCTATTTACAGACATACCCTTGACCTCAGATGTCTTATGTGTCCTTGTTACCTTAGATATCCATTGGTCCATGCTACACTCAGACACCTACTTATAGTTGTGCTCTTGCACTCCATGTACTTTCCTTAGCTTGAATCTACAGTGGCTCAAAAAAGTGTCCCAATGTTTGACTATTTTGAAATGATTTGACATTTGCAGGGGAACCAAAAGATATTAGCTCTAATCCTTGCTGAGTCATTGATAGCCCTAATCCTTGCCCTGAAGATGAGCCCTTAGTCATATGATTTGATTGTCATGGCACTGAGATATAGCCATATTAAAATGATATGTCATTGGGACACTTATTTGACCCTGATATTATCAACCATCATTTAGTAAATAACATAAGGTTCTGATGGGTGCTGTGCTTCAACCCTGTCTGATTATGTCACTTATATAATTCCAAATGATATAAAGAGCAGAGATACCATTCAGCTAACCCAACTTCATCATGAAATCCATTCCCTCCTCTGCTAGAGCCAATATTCTCTTTCTCTCTGAATCTGGCCTTTCTACTAGGAAAATATCCTCCCAAACTGGTCTGGGAAAGTCTACTGTGGCCAGTGTTATCAAAGAGATCCACCCAGGCAAGGAAAACATCAAATTAGGATGTTCTTCCAAACTTTCTCCCATTGATAAAAGGAGAATTGTCTCTAGTATCACCTCTGGTAAAGTTGAAAATGCTGTTCAGGCCACCACAGTCCAGTGCTGGTACTTGAGAGCAAAGGATAGCCTATGTTTCCTATGCTTTACAGACAAGAGTGGCTTTTTTTTCTTGACTACAGCCTTGAGAGATGCAGACTTGAGAACACTTCTAACAGTTTGAGCAGAGACAGGAGAGGAGAGAGCAGAATTGATGAGATGGGAGGACTGGACTAGGGTAATTTGGTCAGATGAAACCAAGATCAACAGGATTGGGTCAGATGGAAGGAAGTATGTGTGGAAATTGGCAGGAAATTGGCAGGAAAGCCTTTGCAAGACAAGGAAGTCCAGGGAACAGTAAAGTTTGGAGGAGGTTCCTTGATGGTTTGGAAATGTATGAGTTGGAATGGAGTGGGAATTCTTGCAGAGGTTGAAGGGAGGATGAATGCTGAGCAGTATGTCTCCATTTTGGAGGATAATCTGTTTCCTTTCATGGAAAAGTCTGGAATTCCTGAGGAGAGCATTATTTTTCAACAAGATAATGACCCCAAGCACACCTCTAGAAGAGCCAAGGAATGGCTGGAATCTCAAGGGATCAAGCTTCTTGACTGGCCAGCACAATCTCCAGACCTTAATCCCATTGAACATCTCTGGCAAATCCTTAAAAAACTGCTCAATAACTATACAACACCACCAAAAGGAATATGGGACCTTTGGGAGGGAATTGAAGTGGAGTGGGGAAAGATAGAGGTTGAAGAGTGTCAAGAATTGATAGAGAGTATGCCTAGAAGACTAGAGGCAGTGATAAAAGCAAAGGAAGGGCATACAAAGTACCAAAATTATAGAATAGAAATGTTGCTCAAAAAAGTGTCCCAATGACATGTCACTTTAATATGGCTATATCTCAGTGCCATGACAACCAAATCGCACGACTAAGGGCTCATCTTCAGGGCAAGGATTAGGGCTATTAATGACCCAGCAAGGATTAGAGCTAACACCTTTTGGTTCTCCTGCAAATATCAAGTCTTTTCAAAATAGCAAAACATTGGGACACTTTTTTGAGCCACTGTAGCTGGTATATGCAGGGGTGAAAAGCTCATGAGAAATTTCATGGGTGAAGGTGATGCTAGTGGTGTAGATGATGCCTCTTTCATTTGGTTGAAGGTTTATAGAATGAAAGTCTTGGGTGGTCTTCTCAATCAGGTGACTCATTAACATGGATAACAGAGTAACCAACATTGGGGCAGGAAACTGGAGCACAAATGATGTAAACAAGCAATGGGTTAATCATCATGGCCTGGCAGAGGGCTGAAACTGAATAAACTGGCATTGTAGCAGTAAGAAATATGATTGACTTCTTCAAATCAGTGAGGAGATAAAAAAGTTTGAAGCAGGGGTGGTAGGAATCTGACAAGATAACATGGTGGGCCTCATCCAAGAATACCCTGGCTATTCACTCTGAGTTTGCTTCGGCCCATTGAAAAAAGCATGAGGTTCCAGCTTCATGAGCAGAAACAACAATCAGCTGGGCATCAAAGGGATTGATGTTGCCCATCCATTTTTCCCCTGTGATAGGATAGGCAGCAAGCCTATGACACATGTCTTCAATCAAGGCAACAAACAGAGCTATGACAATAAACATGCTGGAGGGGTTCAACAGGGGTGCAGCAAAGAAAGCAAGGCTTTTGCCACTACCTGTGGGCATGATGGCAAGGACATGGTCACTGGTGAGGGAGCTCTGTACAAGCTCAGCTTGCTAATGGGAGGTGAAGGAAAATGGTTTAATACCAGGAAAGAGGGGCTGGATTTGAGAGGCAAGAAGGGGGTGGACTATAAGGGGAGAAATCTGTTAGGGAGAATGTGGGACCAGGGGAGGAATGTAGAGTTGATGTATGTGATGAGATCTGTGCTCATGCCTTGCAAAATGCTGGTCCAATGGGAAAGAACAGTATAGTAAAATTGTTGGATGGCATCTCAGGCTACTTCCTGTATGGATGATGAGAGAGGGACCTTGAAGGAATCGAGCATCTGAAGGGCTGGATTGTTTTCAGGAGAATAGTGTATGCAAATGGAGGGTGAGGAGGGAAACCTGAAGACAAGCATGCCATTTCATGGAAACTTGCTGCATGGATCGAACAACAGTATGGGAAATGGATGAAAGTCCATTGGTGGTCTGAACTCCATAGTGTGCATCTGCAACAGCTGCTGAGTGTCCAAACTGGACATGGATTGTATTCAAATCGTGATCATCATCATTGGAAACCCCAAAATCTGCTCAAGCAAGGCAACAAAACATAGAGCACATGACTTGGCAGTGCTCCCTGAGGCCAAGGGGGTGGCCAAGATACTTTTCAGTATAGCTCTGAAGAATAAGAGAAAATGATCTACTGTTGAGTACCATGCTATGAAGGACAAACAGGTAGCTGAGATAATTCTGGGCTTTAGTGGGCTCCATGACGAAAAAGCAAGTTTGGCAGCAATGGGATAGAGAACACTGAGGATGAAAACAACAAGGTGAGAAATGGAGGGTGATGGGGTACAGACAATGAGGTGGCCATGTCCTTGAAGATGCTGGGTCTTGACATATGTTGTCACAATGGACAGCATCCTGTTGAGGATGAATGCATGACAGTTGCCTTGGCCATGAATGGTATGCTTGAGGTGGTCACATTCAGTGCCATGAGCACCCCCACCCCAGATAAGGGTTATGGCATAGTACATGGCAGAAACAAGCTCATCAAGATCAGTAATCCACCTCCAAATCTCAGCTAAGGAAAAATCAGAAAGGGGAAGAAAGGTAAGAGTGTGACTCACATGCATGCAGTAGGAGGGTGCTGTGACTCATCCTAAAATAGTGGCCATCTGATGCTACTTTTTGAAAGAGATGATTTGAGAAAAGCAATAGCCCAGAGGGGTCTTGAGAGACAATGGAGGTCCCTGGGAGGTCCTCTCTTGGGCGATCAACAAACTGTTACAACCGGTGTAACAAATAACACGTACGTGGAAGACTGAAGTCAACAGCATTATGGACAGGTCTTCCTTTGAAGACGACGGCGACCTTCTGGGTCTACAAGCGAATCACCTGATCGGCTTGTGGTGTGCAACGGTTGTGGCGACTTAACGCAGGGGCGGCTACCTCAGCTAGACTAGCTGTTAGCGGCAAAGAGCAGGCTCCCTCCAGGCACACAAGGAGGAGTCGGCTATGGACAGGCTGTGGGCAGAACACCTGTATCTGGACGCGGCCTCTGGGCAATAGGCGGCTGGACACGGCTAGCGTTGGGCGATGGCTAGCAGACTGATCCTCTGATCAGGGACAAAGGGGTCACACCTCCGTATAGAAGGTTGACAGTTACTTAACTGAGCTTCTGATTGACAGAAGATCGAAGTTAAGATTTAGACGATATGAAACACCGGTTTCATGATGCTGGCACAGGCGCTGACAGCGATGACTTCGAAATCCATGTAAGATTGCGTAGATCAAAGTTAGAGTTACATGGGCAGCAATTCTAGCTATTTATACTAAGCCCCTTTAGGGCCGGTTTGAGATAGAATCTCCGCCCTAAAGTAAAAGAGGAAATGATGCGTTGCGTTGCGTATGATGCAAAAGGAAAAGACACGTTGCGTCGCATAAGATATAAAAGAAAGGGACATGTCGTGATGAATAGAAAAGAAAAGATGTGTCGTGTAAGTTATAAAAGAAAAAGACGCGTCGCATACCAAAAGAAGAAGACGTGTCACATTATATGAAATAAGAAGCTGCAGGCGCAGCTTAACTAAATAGGGGAGTGAACTGCTGCTGGTGAGTCATGATGGAATGGATACGAGTCATATACGAGAGAATATGACTTAGGAGGATAAAAGGTCCGCAGTAAGAAAAGAGAGGAGCCCGAGGTGGGATTACGGTTGGAATAGAAAGGAGTCCAAGATGCCTTCCCATATGTCGTGAGGGATGTCCAGGTCCGGGAGGATGTCTTCCCAGAGGGAATCGGGTATCGGAGCAGATACCGATAGGTCTGGGGATGCCATAGGCGAGAGAAAAATGGTACTCCCTAGGACACTTGTAACACAAACCACATGTCAGGATTTTCTGGATCCATTTGAGAGTCAATATACTGTAGGATGTCTGAAAAATCAAGCAATAGGGTGAGCATCTTGATGAGTCCCTCCATCTCTTC
The DNA here is from genome assembly GCA_003316035.1 of Neoboletus subvelutipes. Lineage (NCBI taxonomy): Eukaryota > Fungi > Basidiomycota > Agaricomycetes > Boletales > Boletaceae > Neoboletus > Neoboletus subvelutipes. The sequence continues at coordinate 764 of QFEF01003119.1, read as the reverse complement.
TTTGATGAATTCTGCTGACTTCCAAAGGCAATCAACAGTAAGGGGGAATCCATTGACAGACAAGACACTCATGTTGCTGTTCCAAATAAACTGGGGTAATAAGGCCTTAGAATAGGCCAAGGTGCTTAAAAAAGTGTGCTTTTGTTGAAGATATATGAAAAGGCTCAGTTTGGCATCCATGATGAGAGGTTTGGCATGGTTCTCATTTGCTCTATAAGGTCAGAAATGGAAATAAGACAGATGAGAAGACCTACTGAAACATATCACTGCCATAAAGAGAGACGTTGTTACAAATCTCCTTCACTATGGTTACTCTAAGACACTATTAAATAGCTGATATATTTGGAGGAATGGTAGAGACCTGGGTTGTGTTTCCTGAATCATCCTTGAGGTGGTAGGTGAGCAAAAAAAGGGTAAGGAGATTCCTTTGGTCACTGAGTAACACATCATGACT
>QFEF01003108.1:0-19672 GCA_003316035.1 Neoboletus subvelutipes | reverse complement strand
TGGAAAGTGGCCGCGCGCCACATGTTGAAGGCTACTGGACATTGAAGTTCGAATACGACGACAGCTGCACAAAGCTCGTCGTCGGGCAGGGGCCATTCGTAGACATCCATTTCTATCCCGTTGAGTCGAACCTCGAGTTGGCACTTGCGGCAGTCCCCCGCATGGTATTTGGTATCGCCCTGCCGAGTAACATAAGTGTGCTGGATCCCATCCAATTCAGATTTTAGCTTTGCATGCTGACGATTGGCTTTCTTGAGCTCAGCAACCCTTTTGTCGATCTCGTGCTCCGCATCTTTTTCAATTCGACCTTTGAGATTCTGGAGGGATAATGACTCATTGTAGTACCGAACGGCAAACGTGTCTTCCGAAAGTTCCGAAGAAAACACCGAAGATTCAGTATGGGATTGAGAGTGGCGACGATACAGGTGTTGGTAGGCACGTTGAAGACGACGAAGGTTAGTAGCCTTTCCAATCAGGAACGTCTTCAGAAGAGTATTGGGGATCTCCGGAGAAAAGTCGGCTAGCATGGGAATGCTCTGGGTGGCTAGCTTATCCAGCGCAACCCAAAGCTCGAGCGTCGTCAGGAGCATGATGGACAGTTGCCCTGGGTTGTTCGCGTACGTTCTCAACGCACCCCAGGAATACCTCTTTGCCAAGGTCTCAAGCTTAACGCAAGCTTGACCTGCATCCGTGACGCCACCAACCCAGGCGTCGATACCCGTCTCGACTGCCTGCTCGACGTCATAGAGGGTGACATGAGGTTCAGCACAGAATGCATCTGTAAAGAAATCGGATGACAAGAAGTCCTCGAGACTGCCTCGACGACGCTGATTGGGGTGGAAGGGGACAGGAGGAACATGATCATGATCAAGAAGACGATTGCCAAGGAAGTCGCGACTGCATAGCAGCGAAAGCTGCACATCGCGGGCCAGGTCAAGCCCGGATAATGCATGGGGTGGGGACGTGCGTTGGGCAGCCTGTACCTGTTCCCACCTGTCATCAAGTACAGTTCGAATGCGTTTGCAAGACTCCAACGCAACCTCGGAAAGCCATTCAGGGGCGAAAGCACCGAGCTTTCTCAAGCGCCGACTGATCTTGGCTGAAATGACATGAAGCAGGTCGTTTGACATGTCTGCTCGGATTGCTTCTTCCGCAAGTCTAGCAAGAAAGAAGATGATGAATGCCTTGTAGGAATCGCGTCCGTGAGGAGACGGGTCAAGGGTAGTGTGTAACACGACGCGGATGAGGAGCCACAGCGAGGAGCGCCGCCAAGGTATCGGGGAGCCGCTCAACACGACAACATCATCGCCGATGCGTTTGGTGATGCGAACGACATCGGTAGCTGGGCGACCGACCCCCCGCAAAATGCCGGTAAGCAGTTCAGTGATGTATCGCGGGTCGGTAGTGTCTCGGGGGTCGACGGCGGGGCGTTCCGTCAAGGGATTCCTCGTCGAATCATCAAGGACATCTTCGTTCATGCGAACAAGAAAGTTGACGAGTTCGGATTGGAAAACTGAATCATCAAAGACGGCGTTGGGAATCTCGATGGCCGGTCCAGGATACGAACATATGAGCTTTCCCTGCGTCGTAATCACAGAGCCCGCCTGCGGGGATACCTCAAAGGCCGCATACAGCGTCCAATCTGGACACTTCCTGAACACGACCGCTGCATTTTGAGCGCGAATGAGGAACGCGCGGACATCTATATAGGCATGTTTCGAAATCCGTCAACGCGAAATTCGGGAACGAAAACGCATCGTACCTCCAGGTTGCATCCTGCCGAGTTGAGTGGCGACGCGACTCTGATCCAGCCTTTCAGACAGGACAGTGGCTCCGATGTTTTCCATCATCTTCGTGATGGTGCGCCACTCGGACTGAATGGCGCCAGCGCTGACGACGTTGGTAAAGGCGCGTGCAGCAGCGACAACGGCTGCGACGAGTGCCTGCTCTCCAGCAAGAGAGTGGTCGTCCTCTCCGGGGAGTCGGAGAGGACAAAAGACGTGGGTGATAACGTATTCGAGAAACTGATTGGTATCCATGGGTAAAAAGACACGTATGAAAGTTGGACGACGAGTTGGGCTTGGAGGGTGTTTGGGAGGAACGCGTACTATTTGAACGCGTACAGAGTCTAATTAGGACACGATCGATTTACGTCTCGTCTTTTGTCACGCCAGGTCTGGACTGGCTGTAACAGGCACCATTCGACCCTATCAAAAGTATGTCGTACTTGGCTCTACATACCTCTTTTGTTGCCATCTTCTTGAATTCAAAACCTGGTGACAGAGTGGATAGAGTTACTCTTAATCTCCCGTCACCAGGCAGAACAAAGAATCGCATGAACACGCCGGGGCGGTGATGGCATGAGGCGAACTTCGCGATTTTAGTTTCCGACTTCCGATTCCGATCACTTCGATCAAAAGACAAAAAATGAGCAGAAAAAGGAAAATCCACAATACAAAAATAGATACAGCCTTATCAGCGCAGTGTACATCTACTCCAAAGCAAAAAAATGCGGATATCATCAAAAGAAAGTAGCAACGAAAAAAAAAAGAACGAAAAACAAAACGCCGCCCCTCGACCTACAACGCAAGAAACGGAAGCGGTCTCGACGTCGGATCGCAATACATCCTATACACCTGATGCAACACCTCCCCTTCCAACCCCCTGATTCGCAAACACTTTTGAAACAACTTCTTGTCGATCGTAAATTGTACCCGACCCGCGAGATGTTGTCCCGCAACCAGATCCTTGATCACACCCGCAATCAACCGTTGCTTGTGCACGTTGATCAGCGGTTCGAGTTGCATCGACGGTGGGAGCGACGAGAGAGATTCAAACACTTCGGGATGACAGGGCGAGTCAAAACTGACGCCTTGTGCATCGATGGAAACAGGTTCATTGGGTGCCGTCGGATCAATGAGATCAGGGAGTTTGCTATATCGATAGAGCTGAGCGAGGTAGATACCTAGGACCCCGTCATCGTCAGCTTTCCAAAAAAATCAACCCCCCAAACAATAACTCACCAATAAAAGGCACACAAGCAGACGGCGTGCTCCCTTCATTGGACCTGCTCCACGATTGCGAATCCGAAGTATTACTACTCATGATCGTCGACGCATGCGAACGCACGTCGATCGGCTTCGCATCCACCATGGCAGAGATCGCTTCATGCATCGCCTTGAAATCGTCTTCCGCGTTCACAAATTGCGACAACTTTTGAAAGATCTGCATCTCCCATGGACCCACACGTCCCCAATGTCGATGCATAGCCTTGTTGACCCATTCGTTCCGCAATCCCGCAAGAATGGCAGCCAACGTATGAAAGTTGCTATGGCTATACGATTTCTGTGGACGACCCCGTGTGAGCTCAACGTCTCCCCGACCAAGCCACACAGACACGTACGAACGCAATCCGGATAAACTTGGCCACGAGCGTATGTCGATCGCTAGGCGGTGTCAACACGATCTCCGAAACGACGAAATTAGCCATCAAGTTGAAACGACCCCGAACGGCAGCCAACGCGCTCGTCTTTTGACCGTTTCGCGATTCCGCTTTCCACTGCGCTCGCTCTTTGAGATATTGCGCCCAATCGAGCACGTTGACCTCTTGACACGACATCCAATCATCCATGATGAGCTCCTCGGGTTTGATCCCCATGAACAACTCTCGATCAATCATGGAGAAATGCTGTGCCAACACGTCCACCCTGACGTTCAACACCCAAGATCGATGCGATTTACGACCCGTCGGCGTCAGGATCTTCGTAGGCGATGTGAGCGTGGTAGGTACAAGAGTCAGCGAGAGAGACGTCCCCCCCATCGATGAACCAGGCGACGTCGACAGTCGAGAGGCCAACCGACTCTGCAAAATCTCCATCGGAACCGCGTCTTCCGGCGCAGGCTTCGCATCCGCCCCTCTCATCGGTGAACAACGTCCCGATAACGCCGCAGCATCAACCGGCGTCAAAGGAAACCCAAACGACGACCCAGAAGCAGGCGCAGAGCTGAAATAATCATCCGATTCCGAGGCCAGAGAGACCTTGATGCGGGATGGCGTCGCAGGCAACGAGTCTCGGCTCACCAACGAGCTTCGCCTCACCGACCCTGTCTCATGCTGATCAATGTCATACGCGTCATCTTCGTCATCTTCGTCTTCCCCGTCAAAGAACCGCGGACGTTCGTCACCAAAGTCGCCCGCTGCCATGCGTTCCTGGATAGTCCGCACCCATCCATCGACTTTGAGCGCCTTTTCCTTTCGTCTCTGAGGATTGATTTGACCCTCGAGACGTTTCAGCGCTTCGTCCACACCCCCAGCTTCACCGTCGTCCGTCAGCGAATCAACGATCGCGTTCACCTGCCACTGCTGAATCCCATTCCCAAGACCCCCACCTCCAAGCGACACCGCCGAGTTCTCCGATGCGACCGAATCCCGCGACCGAATCCCCATCGACGACACACTCTCGCCCGACCTCCGTATAAACTCGAAATCCCGACGTAAAGGAAGCTTCCGCGGCACCTTCCTCAACCCAGATAGCGGAGGCACGTTCGCAATCTCCACATGCAACTCCGAAGACGTATCCGACAAATCCAGTTCGTCAATTGACACCACGTCAAACCGCCACGGCGGTTGTGCCTGCACCTGCGCCACCAATGGGTTGAGCCTCGACCGTGAAGACAAGATCGACCCAAACGATTCCGTAGAGTGCGTCCGCGTAGACAACGTCGCCCACGAGACCGCGGATAAGGCGGACTTGTACGACGCCCGTCTATGACTCATCGTCGCTGTTTCGGTGTGCTCTTCTTCTTCTTCGGTCACCTCGGACACGGACCGCAAGTGATGCGAAGAGGAACTCATACTCGGGACCTTGCCTTCTGCAGCTTGCGACGCGACACCCATCATCGGTTTCATCTCAGATTCCACACTCCCAACAAGCGACGTCACAGAAGACGGCGGTTCAATCATCTTCAAATATTGTTCCACGCCACCACGCACGCCCAATAAATCGCCACTCGCGCTCAGCTCGAGATCAAACGCCGACACGTTTGCAGGGACGGCAATCCCCGTGTCCACCGTTTGTCTCGAGTTCAACACACGTCTCCACCGTCCCAGACGTCCGATCGTCTTGACGAACACGCGAGAGAGCGCACGCTGCGGGAAGGTCATAGGCGGCGGAGACGGAGCCAGAATAGGCGCTGTGCCAGGGGCAACTGAGATACTAGCTCGGCTCTGTTGGAGGATATTCCGTTGGAGGGGCTGTTGGAGAATGGCAGTCGATGCGGAAGCAATCGCACTCGCCCTGGGAGGCGACGCCACACCGCCCGATGACCCAAACGCAAACGCATTCCCTGATTCCCCACCACTCCCAAGGAATACCGATACACGCTCATCTGGCGCGAAATCAAGGTCTACGTCCGAGTCGTCCTGGTCTTTAGAAATCGCCTCTGCGAATTTTTCTCCGAGGACGTGCGTCGGTCGCGGCTTGGCCGAGATGCTCTGGCGCGCAGAGGACGTCCCATAACGGCGGTGGGTATGCGCCTCCTTACAGTCCTTGACGACTTTGATCAATTTGCGCACGATGCTCTGCGACCTCACTGGTTTAGCATAGATCACAAATGCAAGGGATCGATGCCCAGAGGGCCAAACTCACCAACCCATCCTGGTGTCGCTTCAACACCGGATCCTTGACCAGCGAGTTCAACCAACTCGCCAACAACAACCTCAACTCCCGATTGGGCAAGAAATCCATCACAAAGAACGTCAACAGCCAATACCTAATCGCGACAAACGTCCGAACCCTCACGATCTTCCTCGCCAAATCATCCTCCACCGTCGCGTGTCCGCTCAAACTCCAATGGAATCGACAAATGAGTAAGTGGCACAGGTCGACAGCAGAGATGTAGGTGCGGTAAGTGAGGAAGAAGTTGAGAAGTTCGTCATAATTGAAATCGGAGGTCAACTGGGCAATCCAACGTTCGATGGTGGCAGCTAGCAGAACGCGACGGCTGTTCGCGTTGGTATTCGGGTCGTCTGTTGGAATACGCAGGCTAGGGATGTCGGCGGGGAGTTTTCCGCGGCGGGAACTAGTAGGGGAGGATACACCAGTGCGACTGCCTTGAGAAAGGGAGATTTCATCCGTGTCTAGGTCAGACGTCAGATGCATCTCTCCCCAGATGACGAACCGAGGGTCGTCACGGGGAGCTGCGCTGTCATCTGCACGCAGTGACATCTTGATCGTCGTCTCTCCCGCAGAATCGGGGAACAAACGGTCCAAAAGGGGAAGACCGCGGTAGGTTTGCAGTACATCGAATACCTCGGGTGAGTATCGCGAGTGCATGCTCGTTTCAGGGAGTGGCGCGAGTGCAGGATCAGGCGGTGGGATATCAGAGTCGTCACCAAACGGAGAGAGGGCAAGACGAGGTGGCGGCGATGGTGAGTCTGCATGTTCGATCTCGGGTGTGAAATCAACGTCCCGAGGAGACGGTGGGCCACTCCCAACGTGTCGCATCATGTCGTCAGCACGCGCAGTAAGGCCAGACTCAAAAGACTGCATTTCACGGAGCGCACGAGGTAAAGGAAGGAACACCGAATCTTCGGGTGGAGTAGGTGAGTCGAAAGTGACCCCTGGACCAAAGGGATATGTGGTACAACTACCCCCAGAAAACCCAGATACAGAAGGCGAAGAGGGAACGGAACCACTAGGCCACTGCATCGTTTCACCAAAGATGTCACCGGTGGATTTATGGGATTTAGGTTGATCCACGGGTGGGATCTCCGAGGAGAGCGAACGGGGCATGTCGGCACCCGTTACGCTATGCGAATGCGTACGGCCCGTAGGCGTAGGCTGCCTCGAGGTGGACTCGGAAGAGGACGTACCAATCGCGACCCCAAACATGTCCGGGATAGATTTTGTGCGTCTGAGGAATTTCCGCGCCGTACCCGCGTCCTGGGTGGGCGTCAACTTGGGAGCCGTCGTAGGCTTAAGCTTGTTCTGCGTAAGGATATTATGCACGCTCATACGCGATCTATTCCTGAACGAACGCCCGTGTGCCTGGGACATGTCAATTGAGGTCGACACTTTCTGAGCTTTCGACTCTGCTTCTACAGCTGGTGCGACTGCATCACGATGCCTGGTTCAATTGTCATGGATTAGTTCACCAGAAGAACAAGGATGTGAAAATATCACTGACCCGACACGGAACATTTGTTTTCCGTGCTGGTTGACGAACGCAGTGATCGCATAAGGAGAACGGACGTCTTTGCCTACACCCAGGTGCTGATCATAACGTCTTTTGAGCTCCCTCGCAGCAGGCCCCGACGAGGTTTCAACAAAGCTTCCGTCGGCTGAAGGGTGACCCCAGGTTAGTTTAGCATCCATATCAACAAAAGCGAGACAGAGAACCCGGAATATTGGCTCATTGACAAGATCCGAACGTGACGAAAAGGACAAGAAGACGTAAAATGCAGAGCTACTTACGCGCAATAGAAATGTCTGCCGAGGCCACTTCAGGTGGCAGGGAGCTCCAGTCGTCTTCGGACGTGACGATGGCATGAGAAAATACAACTGAGGATTGTGATCTGTTGAGGGAAGGAGTGGGTATTGGGAGGATGAGGTGAGGGGGAGTGTCGGGGAGGAGAAGCGATGGAGGTCTGGATGCCGAAGATGTTGATTGCGTTATTGTTTCTGATGGTTCCATTGTTGTTTTGGTGGTAGGGTGGTCTAAGGGTGATGATGATGATGCTGTCGGTGGTAATACAGTGGCGTCAGGGCCCAGAGAAAGGACTGGTGTGGTTGGAGAAAACTGGTCGTCGTGATCCGTGGACATCTCTGATGCGTTTGATGTGTTTGATGAAGGATTCCAACGTTAAAGCGATATCATGCAGGTGAGGGAAAACGCGAGAAAGAGGTCAAAGAACGGATGAAACGACGTGTCGAAAATATGGTGCACCCCTGGACGAAGAACAAGAACTGAGAATGTGAAATCGAATGAGGGGGTTCGTAAAATGCCTGGCGAAGGCGTCGGGTGTCGGGGAAGCTGCGCGAATCCGCTACAGTTTTGAATGATGAGAACAAGGTCGTCGTTGTCGTTGTCGTCGACGGCGGCGTTGAATGGACGTCGACGTCGGACGCGAAATGAGACCGCAAGGAAACAAAAGAGAGTATCCAGTCACGTGACAATCGCCTATAACCCTCTCGGCCGTAGTTGCGAAGATCACTCCAAGAGATGTCCATCGTCACGATACGTGTACGTCCGTTCAACGCACCAACTACGAAAAAAAAAATAACCACTCAGCAGAACGTCGAGTTTCTCAATAACCCTGCGCGTTTCCTAGATCCATACAAATTCCGCGTCACGTTCGAGTGTATCGCACCACTCAAGGACGGTAAAAGCGCCACCCCTTCATACCACAACATACACGCCAGCTGACAACCACACCAGACCTCGAATGGAGACTCATCTACGTCTCGTCGCCCGGTAACGAAGAGCTCGATCAGGAATTGGACGACTGTCTCGTAGGACCCGTTCCCGTCGGCGTCAACTCCTTTGACTTTGAAGGCGTCCCGCCAGACCCCTCAAAAATACCCCCAGAGGACGTCCTCGGCGTTGCCGCACTCATACTCACCGGCTCGTACAAAGATCAGGAATTCGTCCGCGTAGGGTATTATCAGAACACCGAGTATGACAACGAGGAGATGAAGGAGAATCCGCCGCAGAAGATCACATTTGAAAGGTTGGTCAGGGACATGAACACCAAACCACGCGTGACGCGCTTTCAGATAAAATGGTCGCTCATATCCTTTGTTTCTTGTGCGAGCGCGCTGATGCCCCAGTAGGGACGTGTCCCCATCCTCACAGGGCGTTGCCGCCGCTGGTGCAGCTGCGTCCGCTGCAGTACCCTCGGCGGACGACCTGGACGGTCCAGACGAAGACACCGATATGCACCCACCCCCAAAATCAAACGGCATTGCATAACACATGTCCCATTGTTGTAGTCTTGTTCGCTGATTTGCTTCATCCACTCACTTAATGATAACCCGCATACTACTGTCTCATTTTATCAGGAAAAAGAATTCTCGACATTTGGGTTACAGATAGTTGATATACTTCTAAGCCCGTCATGCTAGACCTACGCAAGCGGTTTACTTTTGTACAACAGCACATACGCTGACGAGTCTTCACCTCCACCATCGATCGTCGACAACTTTTCCTTTGGGAATATAGACACCTTGTCGTCATCGAACTTGTACCAATCTTCGTCATCCTCGTCAAACTGCTTCTCAGATGTCGACGCTTGCTCAGATGCGATCGCGACGGACGACCGAGGACCGTGGAATACGCTCTTCTTCACGAATCCCATATAATGACCGGAATCAGCTTGTGCACCCTTGTGCGTCACGATGGCTGACCATCGACCAACCTCCATCAGCATCAATCATCTTGCGCTGGATGGGAAACAGAACTCACCGACGAGCTCATACAACCCTGTCACACTACATCCGAAATCAGCCTTTGACTCCGGGTCAACAAGTGCCTCAAGCTCGCTCAGCTCCCTAGCACGATACACGCTCTCGTCTTCCAACTCGCCAGCCGTCGAAGGGGCTGATGGCTCGTCGACATTCATGCTAGATTCTGCGGCAGGCGCACTCCCTTGCGGCGCGTTCTTGGTCCGCTTTCGAACTTTCCTCCTCTCGAATCGTTCCTTTTCGATTTCTTTGAGGCGCCGAGAGACAGGGGTCAACTTGTCCTTTAGCTCCGGGGTGACGATATCCAACGCATCGAATTCAGTCGCAAATTTGACTTTACGCTGTGGACGGATAAGCGAGAGACTTTAGTAAAAATTGGCGATCTGATGGGACGTGCCGCTGACCATGATTTTCGCTTTCTTTCCAATGTCACGACGCCATGCAAAACGAGCCATGTGTACTGTGAGGTAACTTGGAAGCCGGGACAAGCGAGATGTCTGGCTGTAAGTAGCTTCACGATCCAAAGAGGGGGAGTTCTTCGTGAGCTTGGAATTTAAAGACTGTGGTCATGGATCAGGCTCAACGCAGTCAAGCGGCTGTCACTACCGGGAGAGAAACTCACGTCCATGATACCTGTATGCATATAATTAGTCGAGACGACGATGTTACACTCGATTTTCAGTACGCGTTCAATTGTGACGGTGGGTGGTTCTTCGGGGGCTTCATCACATTTGAGCCTGAAAAATGCGATTGAGGTGAGCATATGCGCAAGGTCGGGTGAGTGGTGACCTACTCTCGACGCATCTCGCCCACCAAGAACTGATCGACAAATTTTTTACCTTCGACAGAAGCACCAGATGGATCAATTCCTGGAACGTCCTTGAGCGAATTGGTCATCTGAGTCCAGCATTCTTCCGCGTCTAAGACGGGGATCAATACCACGTAGGAGCAGTCAATTCCGCGGAGACGTTACCTTGTTGGGCAAAGCCCATCGCCGGACCAGACTTTGCCCTGTCAACCTCGTTGAATTGGGGAACGACGCGCCTAAGGACGGTCAAGAATGCGTTGGGAATGACGCTCTCGGTGGTGCGAGACATGTTTGAATACAGGTCGCGCAGAGCTCTGGGGAGGACATCCAAGGGAGATGATCTGCAAAGCAGACGTCAGATGGAGGACAAGAGAGACGGTGTGAAACTTGCGTGCTCAAGGCAACCCGAAGTTCAGGTATTGCTCGCATGGCTTGCACAGTGGAATTCATGTAACATGTGTTGCCAAGACTAGCACGGCGTTATTATTAGGAATGAAGTTGAGATGATCCATCCATACTTTTTGAGCCCAACGGGAAGTGCGAGCTACAAATGGATCAGAGAATCGTCCGTGTGACAAGGGTGTAGATTACCGCTTCTGCCATCTCTGAATCATTCATATCTGGCGCATACGTGGGGTGATTAGATGAACGTATATGGGCAGAACATCCCTCGATCTCACCCTCGAGAAACACGATTGGCTTCTCTGGGGGCTTTGGTAGCTCGCCCGCGGCACCGATTACGGTGAATGTTTGGCCCTTGATCGAGAGCGAGTGAGCAAGGCAGCGTGATCTAGATGTATGCGTGGTGGGAACCCACCACTTTCGGTGCGACTTTTTTCCAGTCGGTATCATCCTGTATGCATACAAGCGTCGCGTCAGAGCGTTTGTAGGTGCAGACGAGGGGGAGAGAGGGCGACCTTGAGCATACCACCTTTGATCATGACTTTCATTCTGTCTGGGGGCACACCTGTGAGTTGGTAGACGGCATCCTTGAATGCTGCGGGGGGTAGCTCTGGGTCGAGCTGTACGTCGTAAGTCTTTCCTGCATGCTTGATGTGCACGTCGAACGGGGCCATGATGACTGCGGTGGACGACGACGACGACGATGAGTGCAGTGACGCGTCGCGGATGGGAATGGATTATATAAGGAGACAGAGTGTGACGTCACGTCGAGTTGTTTCTTGACAGTGTACGACGATGACGATTTAGTGAGTTGCCCCGTGCCTCGCCGAGTCTGTCTGTTCTCTGTCTGACCCACACTCGACAGCTACTCGCTCACGTTTTTACTCCTCGCAGCAGAGGTAACGTCAAAATATATATTCCTCAAAAATAATCTCCCTTTTTTTAACCTCCTCTCAAGATGGTCACATTCTGCATCCTCGTCTTCCCGCTTCCATACGCCATTCGCAAAGGTTTCATTCGCTTCCTCTCCGAGAGCCCCATCGTCGCAAAAGTCGCTTATGGTCTCAAGATCTCATTCATGTACCCCCTCGCTCTCTTTCACCCGTCGCTCGCTCATCCTGCCTTTCACCCAGCTTCGTAGGCATTCTCTTTGCGGATGCCCTCCAGCGCATGTTCCGCGTCACCGCCGAACTGGAATCGGCCCGCGCAGATCACACCGTCCACGACGCTCGCACCGAGTCCACCATCGCCGCGCGCAAGTTCTAGTACGTCGTCACTCCTTCCAGTTGACGCACTTCCTCACGAGCGTGCCTGTCCCTCAAAGTGCCCAGCGAAACATGTATCTCACCGGGTTTTGTCTGTTCCTCTCCCTCGTCCTGACACGCACCTTTGCTATCGTGCTCGACCTTATCCAAACGCAGGAAGACTACGCCAAGTTGAAAAAAGTGGCAAGTGATCCCGTCCGTCTCCTTTGTGAGCCTGTTTGAGAATACGGACCACCAGGTCGCAATTAGCTCCAAGAACAACGTCGCGTCCCCTGATCAAGCGAAGCAAATCGAGGATCTCAAAAAGAAATTGGCAAACAGCGAGGCCAAGAACCGTGATCTCGGTTCGTGTATCTCCTCTCCCACTCACGTATTTCGCTTATCCAGTGGATATCGCCACAGAGATCGTGAAGAAGCAAGCTGCCCAAAACGCAGAAGAATATGACCGTCTCGCCACAAGGTACAACGAGGCGACTGGCCAGACGTCAAACAAGAAATCCGATTAGGTCATGTCTAATTGGCAAGCGGATGTTTCCCTCTCGGTCCCGTCGATCTTTGGAACTTGGGTTCTACATACTCTGTACCATGTCGCGTTTTCTCCATGTAATCCACCTCATTGAGTCGTGTATTTATTGCAAATGAGTATCGTGTCTCTTGCTTCCTGCATGAGTCATGTCCGTGGTTTCTGGGGGGTACTCGATACATATAATCCGTCGTTCTTAGAGACTTGCCTTTTTTTGCTAAAAACGTCCACCTTGCATTTCGACTGCATTTCATCGGTGATGCCTTCGTACTTTTCGTCGTGGTTCCCTAGCAAGGACAAACCAGACAACACAAGTACTTCTACACCGCCCAAACCATCAAAGTCGCCCAACACCCCGACCGTCCTCGACGCTAGTCCCATCTCTGCCAGTTCTGGCAGACTATGGACCCGCCTACAGACACGTTCCAATGAAACGCTAGCAACTTCGGACCATGTCCTCGCGTTCGCTCTCGGAACTGCATCAGGCGCTGGAGCCATCCTCGCATGGCGTCGTTGGGGAATGAGACTTTTAACCGCCGAGTGGGTCACCCCCAACGAATTCGCACGACGCCGATGGGTACGCGGCGTAGTCACTAGGTAAGATCCCCTTTCACCACTTTCGCCATATAAAAATGGAAAAAAAAAGTCCACTGTCAAATGCTATCCTGAGCTGAGTCGTTATGGAAATATGTACCATCATTGGCACAGTGTCGGGGATGCGGACGACTTTCGGCTGTATCACACGCCAGGGTTCGGTTGGCGATGGCCGCTCAAGATCAGGCACGTGCCGACGAGGAGGAAAGGTGGGGCATTCTATTACTTATGTCCTATCCCTCGAGGAGGTTACCATTATGAACGGGTGATATGAACGACGCGGTGTTTCGTGTGGTAGATTTGAAAGACCAAACGATACATGTTCGGATCGCTGGGGTGGACGCGCCCGAGGTACGCATCATATAACGCACACCGCATAACAAGTGTTGTTGATGATAGTGCTTTGCATAGGGTGCTCATTACGGTCGTCCTGGGCAACCCCAAGCGCAAGAGAGTTTGGTATGGCTCAGGAAACGCATCCTGGGAAAAACCCTCTACTGCCAATTCATCCGCAAAGATCAGTATGGTCGTGTCGTGAGTTGTTTACTTTGCTCCAAGAATGCCTGTTTGTTCATTCTGCCTGTGCATTCGTCGAACGACTGCATGGCTCGCGTATAGATCGGAACCCCTCTTATTCCCCGTCCGTTCCTGCCATTGTTCCTTTCCAAGTACTTTGGCAGCTCGCTCGCGCTCGAGATGCTACGAGCCGGTACAGCCACCACCTATAAAGACAATGGTGCAGAGTACGGTCCCTGGGGACGCGAAAAGTTCCTGCGCGTCGAGGAAGAAGCAAGGTGATTGTGCTCGATTTCCGCGTTGTCTCCCCTTCGCGAGGGTTTATTAATTATTGTCCTAGAGCGGCGAGAAGGGGGATGTGGAAAAATGGTGTCGGCATCGAGATGCCTGGCGAGTATAAGAAGCGGTACTCAGCCGCCCTCGGGACGCCGGCAAACAAAGAAGATGTGCCGCAAAATGGTGGTGGAGGCGATGACGAGGGAGATCAAAAGAGCAGGTTATTGTCGAGGTTGTCGGCGATGCTGAAATGAGGTGAACAAGGCGTTTGCCAACAAATGATGTCTCATCTCGGTGCTAGTCCAACCTGGGATAGTACATCTTTCGAGCCTGCGCGTGATCTCGCGACCGAGCAGGTGTCTCATACCTACCGTACGAGGTGGCGTACGTTGTTCTCAAGACTGTTGAACTAATCGACTGCGGGTGGCTCTACGCGGGATTATGATCTCAGTCACTAGGTACTAGTCAGATCTAATGTGGCAAGGTAGCCATCAGATGTCGTGATCATCCGACCTTGTCTGGCTATGTATAGTACTGCAGGTCCTCCCATGTGCGTTTTACCTGGAGAGCTGGGAGCAAAAATGATCTACCGTTGCTTAATTTATTCGTGTGGTCCTGCCAGTGGTGCGAGTTATGTAGCGTGGCTCCGCAGCAGTCTGCGCACCCGAATAGATGTATTTAACTCACGTACCCCCTCGAACCCTCCACCGACGCGTTCCCTCCCGCCCACGTCTAACGCGCCCTCATCATACTCGCTTCGAGTGCCAGTGACCATGAAACTCACCAGCCTCGCAACGCTGACCGCCCTCGTCGTGCGTCACGTCTACGCCTCTCCCGCAGCCGACGTTCTCACCCCCACCGGCATACCTGCGTGAGTGACACAACCCTATGACATTTCCAGAACGCCGCCCACTCATCCCAACAATGCTTTTCTGCGGGCGTTCCCATAGTACGAGCGGTATCCCGTTCAGCACGCTCTCATTTGACACGACCGCCGCCCCGTCCTTCCTCTCCGCCCTCTCCTCGCTCATCTCCTCCGAATCTACCGCCGTCATGCCATTCACGTCTCCTTCGGGAGTGCCACCTACCGCTTCTCCTTCTGGGAGCGTTGGCATATCCTCGAACGCCACCGCGACGAACACTGCGTCTTCGAGACCGACGACGACGTTGCCCGCTGTCTCAGTCGTCACGGCGTCCGCTACATCAACGACGAGCTCGACGAGTGGGGCGCGCAGCTTGTGGGATGTCCATCTCATGTCGGGCGTGGTGGCGGGTGTCGTCGTCGCTGGTGCTGTCGCTGCCCTGGTCTAAACCATCGTTCCATGGACCACTGGTTTTGAAATAGGGCGATGTTCGCATTCGTTTCCCTCCCCAAAAGATGCTAGTTTCACTTCGTTCATCTCTGGTGCCCGCCATATATACGTACGCACACACACACACACACACGGAGGACGGTGAGAGGATGAGCGACGAACGTGCCCAATGCATAGTAATTTACGACTACTACTAACTTGTGTAAAACCAAGACTCTTTTTTTTTTGGTAAAGGGACTACTGGCCTTGGCTTGCAAATCCACGAGGACAAAGTAGATCCCCCTTCCTCTTGTGCTGTAACGTTTTCTGTCTTGTTTTGATGGGAATGGCGCCTGTATACAGTGCACGGGTCTGGGCGCATTCTCAGGCCCACCCGCTCTGCCATAAGACACGCCCCTTGGGTTTATTTATGACGCGTACAGTGTTCGTGGCTTTCATAAGTTGAGGATGGCAAGCGGTTGTTTGGTTTAACTTGCCATATGAAGGCTTTGGCCCCTGGGCGAACTTGTTCGAGTAACACCCAGTCGATTGGCTGCGTTGGTAAAGGCACGATGTGCCATTTTTCAAATAGCCTACTTTAAACCCTACTTCCGCACGAACTGGTGCCAAATACTTTCGTTCGAGGCTTCGGGGTCCTTCCATGGTCGCTTACTACCCTAAAGAATGATTGACCTCTGCATGTCCAAGTTGGTGAAGGAGTGGCTAGAATTGGAGTTGGCCAACTTTGCGAAAGCGTAGAAATTGTGGGACGTGGTCATGAGGAGAGCCGGAGGGAAGGGCGCACCTGCAAAGGCGAATGACAAAAGTTTGTCCAACTTGAGGCATCATTCAGAACATCACTAAAATCGTCATTTCTAGGTCAGTCGCCGGACACAAAGAAGAAAGTAGCCGTATAAATAATAACCGACAACATGTCTTTAGGACAATCCAACTCGTCTTCGGACTTGGTCTATTGTAGCTTCCGAGTATTCCAAGGCCTGCAAAGCGCCTTTCCGCGCAACTTCTTCAAGCAAGGTCTTTTCGTGGCGAATCCTCTCGAATTCAGCTCGAGGACCCTTCAGCAACTCCTTCACGATATTGCCCACGTCGCTCTTCAAATGTCCCCGGCCCTCGTTTCGTATCGCGTCGCGACTTCAAAAACATAGCTGTCGGTACACGCCGCGAGAATAGTAAGTGGGTTCGAGGTGCCTGGTCGAGACGCGGGATCGTAGGTGACATCCGGGATAGAATCTGTTACCGCCCCACGAATTTTCGCCTTGATCTGAGATAAGGTGTCCGTCAAAAGAATGCGTGAAGCTGTATTTGGTGAGGATTTGGACATCTTGGACGATGGATCTTCGAAGGAAAGGACTCGTTTTGACGGGACCGTGGGGAGGAGAGCCCTGTGTCATCATTTTCAAGATGGAGAAAACAACTGACTTTCCACGTATTCCGGTGATGGAAAGAGTGGTGGTTGATCGTGTATGTTGAATGTACAATTAAATCTATCCGCTGGATCACCATTAAGCTCTATATGTTGCCGTTAATCCTCTCCCACGGGAACATGAGTTGCTCTGAAGCTGTTTTTCAGTGCTTGTTCAGAGTTGACTGCTCACCTGGCGAGTCTGCGGCCTGAAGGACTGGATAAGTAAACAAGCCTTGTCACTGCTAGTCGCGACTTCAAAGAGTGAGATAAGCGGGAGAATTACTCCAGATCGTCACCAACCTTCCATGTCGTCATCCGGCGTAGTTTTCCTATGAGGTAAGACAACTCAAGATCCAACACAGTTCCATGCGATGTCGATTCTGCGGAAAAGATGAGTTACTGGATGTCACGGTGGGGCGAGGGGGCTGGTCATGCTTATATGATCTTGGTGGAATAGTATCGAACGTGTTGTGTCGATTCCGATGGCAAGTATCACCGCGAGCATGTCATCTTTGGCAGCGCGTAGAACGGTCGGGTCTTAGCTTGAGGTAGGGTCAACGCATGCCATCCAACAATGGAAAATAAAAGGACATCATCCCGTTCTGCAGATTTCATATCTGCAGCCTGACCCAGTTAGACAAAGCTCCGAGATAGTTTCCTAGCTATTCATGGCCCACGGGTTAGCAGACTGAAACGCGACAAAGCAGCATCGTCCACGCCTACCTGTCGGTTGGATGCCAGAAAAGTTGACCCGCTTCGAGGGTGTCTGGCTTGCTAATCCCCGCCGTTGGTCCCACCACTTTGTAGGCTGTCTCTGCAGCGCTCGCTGGGCATGCTCGCCGACACGATCATTTAGTGTTTGAAACTCCGTCTGACTATGGACCTCTGACGTTCCATTCCAATTCCAATTCCTTTTCTTCCGCTTGAATGTCTTCACCGACCGAGACGTGGACGACGGCCATAGATTGCCCAGTCGCCCTAGACTTGCCAGGCAGAGACACTTGCTACGATGTCACCCAGATAAGTTCGCCAACGCAGCCGCATGTAAACCCCCACATGACTCCCTGCATCGAGTCGTCTCATTCACCTTGGGGCCTCAAGATATGCCTTCCGGGGGACTCGTTCTAGCAAAAGACTTTACTCTACAGGATGCAATGGCGGCCTCAGCCACAATCATCGGCTCAGGACCGAACAAAGATCGGAGAGCCTCGGTCCGACAGCGGCCTAGCGCTCATGGACCAGATGCGACTGGTCTTTGATCCCCAGGCTAGGGCCTTTGTTCCCGGAAGAGGTGTGCTGGGTAATAGATTGCTCTTTTTGCCTGCGAGGTGAATGATCAGATAAATGTACATGTCTTATGCCTGGTATTCATGGCCACATGTCATGCCACAGATGGAATGGCATATTGGCCACACACTTTCCTGAACCATATACTTGTAATTCATTTTTACATGTTCATGTGCTGAGAGAGACTGACTCAGAATTGACACTGGCAGATCAAGTCAGGGGGGGGGGGTTGGCCACAGGCAGCCTTCTAAGCTTGTCACCATTGTTCTCAGAGCCTATGTGTATGGATTGCTCAAATCATACTATTTTTCGTGAAGGGAGCTTGACAAGGGGTATGTGTGTGTATGATGTTCATTTCATGATGTGCTTTCATATATTGCACCCTCACTTTTTTGGCTTGTGCCAGTTTAACGGACTGAAGACTGGCAAAGTGAAAAGTGTGATGTATCCTGTTATGGCTCAATGCCTACACACAATATCTTTGACTAAAGATATCTTATCTTATCTTATCTAATCCAGTTAGATCAAGATCTAATCACTATTCTGAAGATAGTTCCCTTTAGCTGGCTTGGCCACTGCACCATTTCAGTCACATGATCTAGTATCACATGATTTCCCAGTCATGTGACTGTGTCACCTGACCTAACCCCTAGTTCACAATGACATCATGATCATTGGTTCTACAGTATTTAACATGGTGCAAGACACTTGATTTATGCTATGTCCCATGTTTGGAGTCTAGATTCTGATCTAGATTTCCTCATGTTATTTCTTCTTTTTTATCTCCATGCTGTGCACAATACTTCTTATGCACACACATGCTCAATGCATGTTATTCATTTCTGTTGCATTGTTACAAATATCCTAGGGGGTACCATTTTTCTTTCGCCCATGAGCTCACCTGACTTGTCAGTATCCACTCCAATACCTGAGTCCCTCTGGGATTGTTATGAGTAATACTATTTTCAAACTTTTTTCAATCGTTACACTCAACATTCATTTTCACTTCATACCATACACCTCACTACACGTGACTGTGGGAAACTATGACTAAGCAAGTCTAGACCCATGACATCATAAAACACATGTTATTAATCTCCGTTTACTTCTCTTCTATTTTTAATTACCGATGAGAACTCTCTCACTACACTATACCTATATCTAGTAATTTCTCTCACGCACTGCTTGGTCTGTGCACATCTCTCACTACTATAAAGGCTCTCATGTATTAGCCTGCTACCTCAGTCTAATCCACTTGTCATCGTTGTGGTTCATATCCTGCATGATTAAGGATAATGCTCTACGCTTCTTTCTATCTTCGCCAGCAGTTGGTGTATGCTGCAAAACAGATCGTCCGGCTAGTGATTCTCTAGGGAGTCATTACACTTGGATTAGACTGTTATACACTACCCGGGCTCTAGGGTTAAGGAGTACCATCGGGGGTTTCCCTACGTTTTTATTTCTTCACGCTCGTACCTTTAGAGCGTAGTGGTTCCAGCCACAAGCTTTAGTATTGTTATATCAGAAACTTCTCAGTCCCTCCCTTGAGGTGATAGCTGCGCGAGGGTCGAGCCTCGTTTGCAAAGGACGACTGGGAGCCACTGTGGTCGCGCAGTCCCAGGCCGAGTCTATCGCATTTCGTTAGTCCCTCAGGCATTGAGGAGGTAGAGCATCAGTCGTATCTTTTACCAGTATATGTGTAGTTTTGTTCCTGGGCTTTGCGGACCCCAGAGAACCTGTTATATTTCTCTTTGCCGAAGAAGATACTACCTCCGATCTCGTTGATACTTCCTTCGTTGATCAGTTTGCTGAATCCCCA
>QFEF01003106.1:3498-24189 GCA_003316035.1 Neoboletus subvelutipes | reverse complement strand
CCTGCCGAATCAATGGTTTTCGTGCAAGGAGCGAGAATTACCCCCTTACTGAGGCCATGGTCGACCACGACCATTACAGAATCGAACCCCCACACTGGGGGAAGGTCGGTAATTAAATCCACGGACAGGTGGGAAAACGGGTGGGACATCTGGACCGCAAGAGGCATAAGGGGTGGAACCGTAGGGTGGGTTTGTACTTTGTTGGCCTGGCATACAGCACAGCCAGCCACAAACCGACAAACAAAGGCAGACATGCCTGGCCACCAATAATCTTTAGAAAGGAGCGCAACGGTGTGCATGTGGCCACCGTGGCCTCCTTCGAGCAAGGTGTGTGCGTTCAGCACAAGTTCTTGGCGGGCATCGCCCGGGATATACATTCGGCCCTTATAGTAGAGCTTCCCGTCGAGGTAGGTCCAGTCAGCTGGAGAGGACCAGCCAAACAAAGGTATATCATTTTCCATGCCCTTCAGGGCGTCAATAACAAGGGGGTCCTCCTCTGAGGATTGACAGATTCGATCGGCAAGCGTGAGATCGAGGGTCCGAACTTGGTGATGAAAAGCATCACTGGGCAACATTTGGACATCGGCATTGTCCATAGTGGTGTCAACGGCGGCACATCGAGACAAGGCATCAGCCGGTCCCATCTGGGATCCAGGTAGAGCAGTGTAGGCAAGGTCAAAATCCTGCAAAAATAACAGCCACCTGGCTTGGCGACAGGAGAGCTTCCGAGGTTGCTTAAAATAGGTAAGGTTCTTATGATCCGTAAGAACCATTACGGGATAGGCGGAACCTAACAGGTATTGGCGCCATTCTTCCAATCCTCAGATCACGGCAAGCAATTCCCGGTCATATATGTCATAATTGCGCTCGGCAGGGGCAAAAGTCTGGGAGAGATAGCCACACGGCTTATAGTCTCCGTTGGGGTCACGTTGCATGAGGACACCACCTGATGCAGTTAACGACGCATTGGTCATGATGGTAAACGGGCAATCGGGGTCAGGGAAAGCTAAGACAGGTCTGCAGGTGAAGGAATCTTTCAATGGTTGGAATCCGGTCTGGTGTTTGTCGGTCCATTCCCAGGTCTGGTTCTTCTTGGTTAGGTCCAGGAGGGGTCAGGCGAGCTTCGAGAAGGAGGGAATGAATTTCCTGTAGAAATTGCAAAATCCTAGGAAGGAGCAGACATCCTTAACATTTACCAGGGGGGTCCATTCTTTGATAGCCTTCAACTTGGCCGGGTCCATCTGGACTCCGTCCTTACTAACAATCATTCCAAGGTATTCGACAGATGGGGTGGCGAATGTGCACTTGTCCAGCTTCAGGTACATCTCATGTTCTTGGAATTGCTGGAGGACCTTCCTAGTCCTATCCTCGTGGGAGTCGTGGTCGGAGGAATGGATTAGGAGGTCGCCCATACAGTGGCTCAAAAAAGTGTCCCAATGTTTGACTATTTTGAAAAGACTTGACATTTGCAGGGAAACCAAAAGATTATCTCTAATCCTTCCTGGGTCATTGATAGCCCTAATCCTTGCCCTGAAGATGAGCTCTTAGTCATGTGATTTGGTTGTCATGGCACTGAGATATAGCCATATTAAAATGATATGTCATTGGGACACTTATTTGACCCTAATATTACCAACTATCATTTAGTAAATGACATAAGGTTCTGATGGGTGCTGTGCTTCAATCCTGTCTGATTATGTCACTTACATAATTCCAAATGATATAAAGAGCAGAGATACCATCCAGCTAACCCAACTTCATCATGAAATCCATTCCCTCCTCTGCCAGAGCCAATATTCTCTTTCTCTCTGAATCTGGCCTTTCTACTAGGAAAATATCCTCCCAACCTGGTCTGGAAAAGTCTATTGTGGCCAGGGTTATCAAAGAGATCCACCCAGGCAAGGAAAACATCAAATTAGGATGTCCTTCCAAACTTTCTCCCACTGATAAAAGGAGAATTGTCTCTAATATCACCTCTGGCAAAGTTGAAAATGCTGTCCAGGCCACCCATCTCACCAATTCTGCTCTCTTCTCTCCTGTCTCTGCTCAAACTGTTAGGAATGCTCTCAAGTCTGCATCTCTCAAGGCTGTAGTCAAGAAAAAGAAGCCACTCTTCTCTATGAAGCATAGAAAACATAGGCTAGCCTTTGCTCTCAAGCACCAACACTGGGCTGTGGAGGACTGGACTAGGGTAATTTGGTCAGATGAAACCAAGATCAACAGAATTGGGTCAGATGAAAGGGAGTATGTGTAGGAATTGGCAGGAAAGCCTTTGCAAGACAAGGAAGTCCAGGGAACAATAATGTTTGGAGGAGGTTCCTTGATGGTTTGGGGATGCATGAGTTGGAATGGAGTGGGGATTCTTGCAGAGGTTGAAGGGAGGGCAAATGCTGAGCAGGATGTCTCCATTTTAGAGGATAATCTGCTTTCTTCCATGGAAAATTCTGGAATTCCTGAGGAGAGCATTATCTTTCAATAAGATAATGACCCCAAGCACACCTCTAAAAGTGTCAAGGAGTGGCTGGAATCTCAAGGGATCAAGCTTATTGACTGGCCAGCACAATCTCCAGACCTTAATCCCATTGAACATCTCTGGCAAATCCTCAAAAAACAGCTCAATAGCTATACAACACCACTAAAAGGAGTATGAAAGCTTTGGGAGAGAATTGAAGTGGAGTGGGGAAAGATAGAGGTTGAGGAGTGTCAAGGATTGATAGAGAGTATGCCTAGAAGACTAGAGGCAGTGATAAAAGCAAAGGAAGGGCATACAAAGTACTAAAATTGTAGAATAGAAATGTTGCTCAAAAAAGTGTCCCAATGACATGTCACTTTAATATGGCTATATCTCAGTGCCATGACAACCAAATCACATGACTAAGAGCTCATCTTCAGGGCAAGGATTAGGGCTATCAATGACCCAGCAAGGATTAGAGCTAACACCTTTTGGTTCTCCTGCAAATGTCAAGTCTTTTCAAAATAGCCAAACATTGGGACACTTTTTTGAGCCACTGTATATATGATCAACCATCCCTCAGTGATGAAATCGCCGAAGAGGTCATCCATGAACGCCTGGAAGGTAGCTGGGGAGTTACACATGCCGAAAAACATGACGGCAGGTTCGAATAACCCAAATGGGGTGAGGAATGTGGCTTTCCACCGATCTTTTGGTTTGATGAGGACATTATTATATCCCCACTGGACATCGAACTTTGTGAAGATGGAGGATCCTTTCAAGCGATCTATCAGATCGGAAATCAGGGGGAGGGGGTAGGCATTCTTGATAGTATGGAGGTTAAGGTACCAGTAGTCCTGGCATGGCCTTAACTTCCTGTCTTTCTTCTGTACAAAGAAGAAAGGGGAGGCCTGGGGGGACTTTGATGGAACAATCTTCCCAGTGGCTAGGTGTTCGTCCATGAACTCTTTGCACGCAGTCATCTCAGCAGGGTTGAGCAGATAGGCTTTGGCTCATTTCGGGATAAACGAGTCCTTCAGCTCAATGGTGTGGTCATAGGATCAGGATGGGGGAAGTTTCGTGGTATCCTTCTTGTCAAACACTCCTTCATACATCTGGTAGGCTTTCAGCAGCTCTACCTTCTTAGTCCCTTCCGCTTGGATGATAGTGGTGGAGAGGGTCGTTCGGTGGAGTATATTTGGCGGAATGACTCCCTTCTCCTGCTTTAGGAATTGGACACGGTCCGGGATGGTCCATCTTCTGTACTGGTCATAGAGTTCATTCTCTATGTTCTCGTTCTCCTGATGACCCAGGAAATGTAACAAATACCTCTGAGCAGTATCTTCCGAGGTAGTCGATTTATAGTTGGCCGGGGTAATGACAACTGTGCCGTTCCACCAATCTATCTCGGGATTCATAGTTTGGAGCCATGGCAGGCCCAGGATGACATCATCCTTTCCACAGTTGAGGATGAGCAGCTCGTGTTGCTCTCGTACTCCTTGGAGATCAATGACCACCATGGTCTTCTCCTTTATTGTTCCGGATTGGTTTGGCGTCCCATCTATGTTCCATGCGGCAATAGGAATGGTTAACTCTTCAGTCGGCAGTTTCAGTTGGGTGACTGCCTCCTTGCTTATAAAGCATCCAGTCGCTCCGCTATCTAGGAGAGTGTTCATGCCAACGATTTGCCCATTTTGTTTCCAGATCGAGAGGGGAAGATGAATAGAATTAGACTTCGATTCAGAAATAAATACGGGGGCGACATTTATGGAAGGTAGTGACGTTGGTACACCCCTTCCCTCTAAAAAGACGTGTTGAACTCCTCATCGAGTTCAGTGGCCAAGAGGACTTTGACCTCCTCAGCGGCGACAAGTGGATCTCCATTTTCATCGCAGGTAGGGTCGTAGATAGACTTTAGGGTACGAAGGACTTGGTCACAGTCTTGACTTCCTTCAATACCCCTGAGGAACACATCCAGAGGGTCTTTGGTGGCAGTGGTGGCAATGGATGAGGTGGGGGAACTGGTAGGGATGGCCCGGGTGAGGTGGTTGATCTGCTGAGTCTTCGCACTAGCAGGAGCGTAGCTAGAGTGGTTCCGAGTTGTGCAACCAGTCTTCTTGCAAATGAAGCATCTCCGCTCATGAAGACACTTGGCTCATTCTGCTGGCATGATCATAAGACAATCAACATCCATAGCATTGGGATCCCTGCAGCTACTATTGTTTCCATCAAAGGATACCTGTGGTCCTCTTCTAAGGTTTTGGATTCTCCTGAGCCCTCCTTCAATCTTGGAGGCTTTGGAGTAGATCTCTTCCATACTGTTGGCATTTTTGAGTATACCAGACAGAGTGAGCTGGGTGGCAATGGGGATGGAGAGCCCTCTGAGGAACCATTCAAAAAGGGCGGCGATGTCAGATATTCTGGTTCTGACGGCAAGCATGGAGAAGATGGAGACATATTTCTTGAAGCCAGAATTGTCTCTCGCATCTTGGACAAGATTTGCAATCTTGATTCTAGCGGAAGCGGCAGTATCATAGGGGGAAAAGGTGGTATGGAAAGCTTTGGTAACTTCTTTAAACTTTCGTTCTCCCTCGGTGAGTGTATTATCATTGAGCTTGGTAAGCCAAGCCTCGGAGAAGGACTTCCCTCGTCCTTTGGACATTTGGTTGAGGAAAATAAGGGACTTGGCACGATCATTGTATTTCTCTTCATGCAGAGAGAAGTATCCTTGCATAGCGAGGTACCATCTGTGGGCATCGTCTGGTTCTCCCAAGAATTCTTCGGGGAGAGCGGCTTTGATCTCACCCATCCCAATTGTTATGACCAGTGTAACAAATAATGTGTATGCAGAAGACTGAGGTCTTCGCTACGGGACAAGTCTACCTCTGTAGACACGGGCGACCTTCTTGGTCTGCAAGCGGATCACCTGATCAGCGAGCGGTGTGCAACAGTTGTGGCGACCTCAGCTGGTATGCTGTTCACAAGGCAATGAGCGGGCTCCCTCCAGGCATACAAGGAGTAGTCAGCTATGGACTGGTTGTGGGCAAGGCCTGTATCTGGGCGCGGCCTCTGGGCAATAGGCAGCTGGGCACGGCTAGCGTTGGGCAATGGCTAGTGGACTGATCCTCTGATTAGGGACAAAGTGGTGACACCTCCCTGTAGAAGGTTCACAGTTACTTGATCAAGCTCTGATTGACAGAAGATTGAGATCAAGATTTAGACTAGTGAAACACCGGTTTTGCGACGCTGGCACAGGCGCTGACAGTGAAGACTTCGAAATCCATGTAAGATTGCGTAGATCAAAGTTAGAGTTACATGGGCAGTGATTCTAGCTATTTATACTAAGCCCCTTTAGGGCTGGTTAGAGATAGAATCTCTGCTCTAAAGTCTAAAAGGAAATGACACGTCGCGTCGCATATGATGCCAAAGGAAAGACGCGTCGCGTCGCATAAGATATAAAAGGAAGTGACGCATCGCGTGAAGTATAAAGGGAAAGACGCGTCGCGTGAGATATAAAGGGAGAAGACATGTCGTGTACCAAAAGAAGAAGACGTGTCGCGTAATATGAAATAAGATGCTGCAGGTGCAGCTCAACTAAATAAAGAAATGAACTGAGGCCAATGAGTCATGATAAAGTGGATACGAGGCATATGCGAGAGAATATGACTTAGGAGTTAAAAGGTCTGCAGTGAAATGAAAGAAGTCTGAGAGACGATTAGGGTTGGAACAGCGAGGAGTCCAGGATGCCTTCCCATACCTCCTGTGGGATGTCCAGGTCTGGGAGGATGTCGTCCCAGAGGGAATCGGGTATTGGCGCGGATACTGATAGGTCAGGAGATGCCATAGGTGACAGAAAAATGGTACCCCCTAGGACACTTGTAACATGGTCTGCAAGTGGATCACCTGATCAGCGAGTGGTGTGCAACGGTTGTGGCAACCTCAGTTGGGATACTGGACACAAGGCAATGAGCGGGCTCCCTCCAGGCACACAAGGAGTAGTCGGCTATGGATAGGTTGTGGGCAAGGCCTATATCTGGGTGTGGCCTCTGGGCAATAGGTGGCGGTGATGGTGAGTGTTGGGCAATGGCTAGCGAGCTGATCCTCTGATCAGGGACAAAGTGGAGACACCTTCCTAGGACAGGTTCTCAGTGCCTTGATTGAACTCTGATTGACAGATGTTCAAGATCAAGATTGACAACAATGATGAAACACTGGTTTTAGCGAAGGACTTCGAATTTCATGTAAGATTGCATAGATCAAAGTTAAAGTTACATGGGTGGCAATTCTAGCTATTTATACTAAACCCCTTTAGGGCCAGCTAAAGATAGAATCTCCGCTTTAAAGTCTAAATAAGATAGATGAAGACACGTCACGTTGTGTAAGAAGAAAGGGAAATGAAGATGTGTTGCGTCACGTGATATAAAAGGAAGAAAGATGCATTGCGTCATGTACCATAATGGGAAGGGATGTGTCACATTGAGGATGAATAACAAATGGAAGTGCTGTGGGTGCAGCTTGACGAATAAGGCAAAGTGAAATGAAAAGAACTGAGGCCAAAGATGAGTCAATGATAAAAATGGAATACAAGTCAAATGTAAGAGAATTTGACTTAGGAGATATTAAGGTCTGCAGTGGAAGGAAAGAGAATAGGGTCCGAGTGGAGTTCAGCCTTCGTCAAATAGAGCCAAATGGAAGAAGTCATCCCATAGCTCCTGGGGAATGTCTAGGTTGGGAAGAATGTTGTCCCAGAGTGAATCAGGTATAGGGGCGGATACCAATAGGTCTGGTGAGTGTTATGACCGGTGTAACAAATAACATGTACACAGAAGACTGAAGTCTTTGCTATGGGACAGGTCTTCCTCTGAAGACAATGGTGACCTTCTTGGTCTGCAAGTGGATCACCTGATCAGCGAGCGGTGTGCAACGGTTGTGGCAACCTCAGTTGGGATACTGGACACAAGGCAATGAGTGGGCTCCCTCCAGGCACACAAGGAGTAGTCGGCTATGAACAGATTGTGGGCAAGGCCTGTATCTGGGTGCGGCCTCTGGGCAATAGGCGGTGGTGATGGTGAGCGTTGGGCAATGGCTCACAAGCTGATCCTCTGATCAGGGACAAAGTGGAGATACCTTCCGTGGACAGGTTCTCAGTGCCTTGATTGAACTCTGATTGACAGATGTTTGAGATCATGATTGGCGATGATGATTAACGACGATGAAACACCGGTTTCAATGAAGGCTTCGAATTCTATGTAAGATTGCATAGATCAAAGTTAGAGTTATATGGGCAGCGATTCTAGCTATTTATACTAAACCCCTTTAGGGCTGGCTAAAGATAGAATCTCCACTTTAATGTCTAAATAAGATAAATGAAACGCATCGCATCGCGTATGGAGAAAGAAAATGAAGACGCATCACATTGCATGTGATATAAGAGGAAGTGACACGTTGCATCACGTGAGCCATAAAAGGAAGAGACATGTTGCATACCGAAAGAGGAAAGAAGTGCGTCATGTCAAATATGAAATAGAATGCTGCAGGCGCAGCTCAACTAAATAGGAAGAAATGAACTGAGGCCAAAATGAATCCAGGTGAAATGGATATGAGTCATATATGAGAGAATATGACTTAGGAGTGCAAAAGGTCCATAGTAAGAGAGAAAGGGTTCGAGGTGCGATTAAGGTTAGAACAATGAAGAGTCCAGGATGCCTTCCCATACCTCCTGTGAGATATCCAGGTCTGGGAGGATGTCGTCCCAGAGGGAATCTGGTATCAGGGCCAATACAGATAAGTCTGGAGAGCTCATGGGAGAAAGGAAAATAGTTCCCCCTAGGACACTTGTAACAGTGAGCTCATAGGCAAGAGAAAAATATCCCCCCTAGGACACTTGTAACAGGGCCTGCCATGGCTCTGAACTATGAACCCAGAAATAGACTGGAGGAGCGGAAAGGTCATCATTACCCCCACAAACTATAAATTGACCAACACTGAAGATACTATGCAAAGGTATCTGTTGCATTTCTTGGGTCATCAAGAAAACGAGATCATTGAGAATGACCTCTATGATCAGTATTGAAGATGGACAGTTCCTGAACGAGTCCAATTCCTTGTCAGGCAAAAGGAGATTGTGCCGAAATATATCCTTAGATGAACCACCCTCTCCACCACTATTGCCCAAGCAGAAGGAGTTAAAAAAGTGGAGCTGCCAAAAGCATACCAAATGTACGAAGACATGTTTGAGAAGAAAGACACCACAAAACTTCCCCCTTCCCAACCTTACAACCACACCATTGAACTAAAGGATTCATTTATACTGAAACAGGCTAAAGCCTACCCACTGAAGCCTGCTGAGATGACTGCATGCAGAGAATTTGTCGATGAACATTTAGCAACTGGGAAGATCACTCCATTGAAATCCCCTCAGGCTTCCCTGTTCTTTTTTGTTCAAAAGAAAGATGGGAAGCTGAGACTGTGTCAAGATTACCGATATCTCAATACACATACCATCAAAAACACTTATCCTCTACCCCTGATTTCCAATCTAATTGATCAACTAAAAGGGTCCTCCATCTTCATGAAGTTTGATGTCAGATGGGGATATAATAACGTCCTCATCAAACCCAAAGATTGGTGGAAAGCCGCTTTCCTCACCCCATTTGGGCTATTTGAACCAGCAGTTATGTTTTTCAGAATGTGCAACTCTCCCGCAACCTTCCAAGCATTCATGGACAACCTCTTCAGTGACTATATCACAGAAGGATAGCTAATCATCTATATGAATGACCTGCTAATTCATTCTTCTGATCCCCTTGTCCACAAAGAATGAACCAAGAAAGTCCTTCAATGTTTTAGGGAACATGAGATGTATCTCAAACTGGAGAAATGTACATTCGCTGCTCCCTCAGTCAAATACCTCAGAATGATTGTCAGCAAGGACAGAGTCCAGATGGACCCAGTCAAGTTGAAGACCATCAAAGAATGGACCCCCCGTAAACGTTAAAGATGTCCACTCCTTCTTAGGATTCTGCAACTTCTATTGCAAGTTTATCCCCTCCTTCTCTGAACTAGCCAGGCCCCTGCTAGATCTCACCAAGAAAAACCAACCATGGGAATGGATGGATAAACACCAGATGGGATTCCAGCTCCTTCGTGATGCCTTCACCTGACAACCTGTGCTAGCTTTCCCAGACCCCAATCGACCTTTTACCATCATGACTGATGTGTCCCTGACAGCATCAGGTGGTGTCCTGATGCAGCACGACCCTAATGGAGACTTGAAGCCATGTGGCTACCTCTTCCAGACTTTCGCCCCTGCTGAGCGAAACTATGACATTTTCGACCAGGAATTACTTGCTGTAATCAGGGGATTAGAAGAATGGTGTCAATACTGAAATGACCCAACAACAACTACTATCATCTTGGGGACGCCGAGCTAAATCTATGACTATTCAAAGAAGAGGAGTGAGTGAGGTGTGACAAGTACCAAGACTCAAGGTAAAAGTGATCTTTGAGGACTAGAGCCTCTACTGAGTGGAACTCTTATTGAAGGGGAAACTCCAAGAGAACTAGACTGGGGATCCAGTGCTAGGCTCTTGGTCTTTATATATGATCTATATAATTTACATGTGTTGTGATCTAATCTATAAATGCTACACTAAATAGGAGTAACTCATGGTCAACATGAGGAAGTCATGTAAAACATGTGTGATGTGCCAGGCATCATAATGGAAGAGAATCTCATCATGTGTCAAACATGAGGTAGAAGCACTGCCCCTAGAATGGAATAGAAGTACAACATGTGCTCGACATGAGGTACTGAAATGGAAGATTAAACATGCATCAAGCATGTGTGTGCATATGTGAAAGGTTGTGCACAGCATGGAGATAAAAGAGAAGAAATACATGAGGAGAACATGAGGAGATCTAGATTAGATGGTCTAGATTCCAGACATGGGGCATTGCATAGATTGAGTGTCTTGCACCATGTTAGATTACTGTAGAATCAATGATCATGATGTCATTGCAGACTAGAGGTTAGGTCAGGTGACATAGTCATGTGATATCAAATCACATGATCGAGATGGTGCAGTGGCCAAGCCAGCTGAAGGGAACTATCTTCAGTATAGGATTAGATATTGATCTAATCAGATCAAATAATGATTAAGATAAGATAACTTTATTGAAAGTTATCATGTGTAGGCATCGAGCCATAACAAATACCTCCTTGCATCGGCATTTCCCATAACAGTTCTTATGGATCATAAGAACCTTATCTATTTTAAGCAACCATGGAAATTGTCCTGATGTCAAGCCCAGTGGCTTTTGTTTCTCCAAGATTTTGATCTTGCATACACTGCCCTCCCCAGATCTCGCATGGGTCCAGCCGATGCCCTCTCCTGACATAACACTGTTGACACATCCATGGACAATGCTGATGTCCAATTGTTGCCTGATGACACCTTTACCCACCAAGTCTGGACCATCAATCTCACCTTGGCAGATCAAATCTGTCAATCCTCTGCTGAGGACCCTCTTGTCCTTGATGCTCTAAAAGGCATGGAAAACAATATCCCATTATTCAGCCAGTCCTCTGCCACAGACTGGACTGTGGGAAGTGTAACACTCTCGGACATAGAGCATGGAATTGCACCAAGGATGACATTGACCCCTCCACCTGGGACATCACTGACCATGACATCAATGAGGGAGATGGAGATAATTGAGCTGGTGGCTCAAAGCTACAATGGGGGTAATGTTACAAGTATAATGGACACCCCTATTTTTCTTTCTTCCCTCAGGTCACTGGAACTCTCGGTCATTGATAGCCTTTCCCAAGACATCTGGGATGACATCCTCTCTGACCTTGACATTCCACAAGCCCTGTAGAACGAGGTATTTGTTACAAGTGTAACCAATACCCCACTTTTTCTTTCTCCCATCATGTCCCCTTACCTAGATGCTATTGATCACCCTGCTCAGGACATCTGGGCAGACCTACTCCCAGACATAGACATCCCCCAATCTCTATGGGACAAGGTACTTGACCCGTCACTACTCCAGGAGTAACCCCTTTGGTGCTCACCCTCTCACTTTCATCTCACTCCCTTTCAGCAGCTTTTCATTTTATTCTGGACCATGTATCTCCTAAGTCAAATTCTCTTACATTTGACTTGTTTCCAATTTACCATTTCACATTCAGTCTCATTTCATTTTGCTAGCACTTCATTTCAGCCTCAGTATAACTGCAGCCACAGTTCATTCCATCTCAGCTCTTTTATGCCAGCACTATTAATGGTGCCAATAGTCTCTTTACTTCTCCCAATTGGATTGCTCAAAGTACTTGGTCTCTCTATTTATAAATCTGGCCCTAAGGTGGCTAGTATAAATAGTTAGAACCCTGCTTCAATGTATCTTTAACCTTGATCTATGCAATCTATGTGGAGTTCAAGATCCCCACAGAATCACTGAGTGTCAATCTTCTGTCAATCAGAAGTTTCGCTTGGGAACTGAGATCCTTCAGAGGAAGGAGTCTCCACTTTTATCGCCAGGCACTTCAGAGGAAGTAGCCCCTGTCTAAGCTATTGTCCACAGCTTGTTGTTGTCCCCCTTGTCTGTTACAAGTATAACGGATGCCCCTATTTTTCTTTCTCCCCTCAGCTCCCCTGACCTCTCCATCGCTGCTCCTCTTCCCAAAGACCTCTGGGATGATATCCTTCCTGACCTCGAGATCCCACAAGCCTTATGGGACGAGGTATTCCATCCCTCACTCTTCCAGGACTAGTTGGTCCTTTCTCTCATATTCCTACTGCAGTCTCATTTCATCCTGGTCTCTTTTCATTTTGGACCTTTAACCTCCTAAGTCAAATTCTCTTGCATTTGACTCATACTCCTTTAACCATTTCCAATCTTCGCTATCTATTCATCTCATATGTTTTCATTTCAGTCTCTTTTCATTTCATATGCTTTCCATTCTGATATCTTTACAACTGCGTCCACAGTTCTTTTCATTTCAGTATCAATACAACTATGCCTGCAGTCTATTTGATCTCATACCCTTTCATTACAGTACTTTTCTATTTCAGTTGGCAATTCCATTTCAAGACCGGCCCTAAAGGGGCTTAGTATAAATAGCTCAATCACCACCCATGTAACCTTAACTTTGATCTACACAATCTTATGTGGAATTTGAAGCTCATTGCTGAAACACTTGATCTCAATCTTCTATCAATCAGAAGTTTGGTCAAGGAACTGAGAACCTTCAGAGGAAGGTATCTCCATTTGTCCATGGATCAGAGGATCCCTTGTCTGGGCTATTGTCCACAGCCCGAGGTCATGACTCTTGTCCACAAGTCACCACATCTAGATAGTGTTACAAGTATCCTAGGGGGGACCATTTTTCTTTCTCCTAGGAGTTCACCAGACCTATCAGTATCTGCCCCAATACCTGATTCCCTCTGGGACGACATCCTTTCCGACCTAGACATCCCACAGGAGGTATGGGACAACATCTTTGACTTGACGCTTTTCTCAGCATAGACCATGACTTGGACCCTGTTCCCTTTCTCTGTGGACCTTTAACTCTCCTAAGTCAAATTCTCTTGCATTTGACTTGTATCCTTTACTTCACTGATTCACCTCGGCCTCAGTTCATTTCCTTTATTTCATTTCACCTAGTTTATCGAGCTGTGCCCACAGCATCTTTATTTGATATTCATTTCGACATGACGCATCTCTTCCTTTTATGATATGCAACATGATGCATCTCTCTCTTTCCTTTTATATTATGCAATGCAATGCATCTTCATTTCCCTTTCTTCATACGTGACGCAACGCGTCTCCATTTATCCTATTTAGACTTTAGAGTGGAGATTCTATCTCTAACCGGCCCTAAAGGGGCTTAGTATAAATAGCTAGAATTGCCACCCATGTTACTTTAACTTTGATCTATGCAATCTTACATGGAATTCGAAGTCCTTCGCTGAAACCTGTGTTTCATCGTTGCCGTCAATCTTGATCTTGAACATCTGTCAATCAGAGTTCAATCAAGGCACTGAGAACCTGTCCCCGGAAGGTGTCTCCACTTTGTCCCTGATCAGAGGATCAGCTTGTGAGCCATTGCCCAATGCTCACCGTTGTCACTGCCTATTGCCCAGAGGCCATACCCAGATACAGGCCTTGCCCATGACCTGTCCATAGCCAACTACTCCTTGTGTGCCTAGAGGGAGCCCGCTCATTGCCTTGTGTCCAGTACCCCAACTAAGGTCACCACAACTGTTGCACACCACTCGCCGATCAGGTGATCTGCTTGCAGACCAAGAAGGTCACCGTTGTCTTCAGAAGAAGACCTGTGCTGTAGTGAAGACCTCAGTCTTCCACGTACGCATTATTTGTTACACCAGTTGTAACATATACCATGCCAGAGTCACCCTGAAGGACTAAAAGGAGGCAGCCCATGCATCCATCAATATCAACCTCCTCCACAAACAAATGGGACATATGTCTTTTGATTGAATACAACACATGGTCAAGTCTGATCAACTCCGAGGCATCAACACCCTTACTGGAATGCCCACATTCTGTGAAGCATGCACACTCAGAAAGATGAAATGGTTACCTTTTGAAACCCGAAACGAACCTCAGATTACTCAACCCCTGGAGATCGTACACACAGATGTTGGAGGCCCCATAACTCTGAGATCACGCAAAGGCTATAGATTCTGGCTTGTCATTATCGATGACTTCAGCCACTTCCCTTGGGTCTACTTCATGAAACACAAAAACGAAGCCCTACAAATCTACAACCAATGGAAGGCCGATGTCCAAATCCTACTCCAAATGGAAGTAGGACAGGAGGACTTTTCAGAA
The DNA here is from genome assembly GCA_003316035.1 of Neoboletus subvelutipes. Classification (NCBI taxonomy): domain Eukaryota; kingdom Fungi; phylum Basidiomycota; class Agaricomycetes; order Boletales; family Boletaceae; genus Neoboletus; species Neoboletus subvelutipes. Next base: position 9,875 of record QFEF01003106.1, on the reverse strand, counting down.
CTTTACACGAAGTTCATCTGGAGCAATGGAGGGACAGAGTACACCAACAAGGCTTTTCAGGACCAACTCTGTGCAGATGGCACACTTCTTGAAACCTCCGCTCCATACACTCCAGAGCAAAATGGCTTAGTGGAACATATGAACCAGACACTGGCCATACTGGCAAACACCATGCTAGAGGAGTCCAAACTCCTGAAGTCCTTCTGGGCAGATGCCATGTCCACTGCTGCCTACATCTCTGCATGAAGTCCAACCTCCGGACTCCAAGGCAAAGTCCCCTATCAAATCTTCTTCAACTGTCAAGTTGATCCTACTCTCTTTTGCCCCTTCGGATGTCCGGCCTATGCCTACACTCCAAAGGAGCAGTGGGGGGGAAAGTTCCAACCACACGGAAAGAAATGCATCATGTTAGGGTACACCTATGGGCAACAAGCCTACAAACTCCTTGACATTGAACGTCAGACCATCATCTCCAGTCGCCACGTCATTTTCAATGAATTCAGAATGATCTCTGAGGCCAAATCTGCTCCATGGAATGGCTCTGCTGTTGAGGGACAGTGGGAGGGCCTAATTCCAGAGCATCTCTGCCTACTGGAGCATGATGATGATGATGACCATCCACCTCCATGCAATGTTGGACCAGTGGGAGACGTCTCTGCAGCTCTAGAACACATACCAGAGCACCCTGCTACCCCTGGCATTGAGGAACTGGCAAACCAATTAGACCAACTATGACTAGATGAAGCTCCTGCTCTTCCCCCTGACCTCACTCCTGCTCCAATTCCTGCTCCTGCTCCTGCTCCTGCTCCTGCTCCTCCTCCCATTCCTGCTTCTGCTCCTGCCACAGCTCCAGCTCCACCTGTCCAACGGAGTAACTGACAACAACAGGCAGCAAACAAAAACAAAGAATATGAACGTACTCTAAAGGAAGAAGCCACAATATGAGAAAATTGCAGAGAAGAAGCACAAGCTCGAGAGCCTACTCTGGAACCCCCAGAACCAGAACTCCCAGGAGCGTTCTCTGCCTCCATTGAAGACTTCATATTTGCCAGATCTGCAAACTCCTCTGAGGAACTACTTCTGAAGACCCTAAAGGAGGCCTACTCCGGAGCAGACAAGGACTTATGGAAATCTGCCATGGAAGAAGAACTTCAAAGTCTTAACTCCAATCATGTCTATGAAACTGTACTCATCCCAGAGGGAGTAACTCTGATCACCTCCAAACCTGTATTCCGAATCAAACGAGATGAAAAAGGAAATGTGGAACGGTATACAGTCCGGATAGTCACGCATGGCTTCACACAAAAGGAAGGAGTTGACTACCAGGAGGTCTTTGCTCCAGTAGCAAATCTTGACTCCATTCGCACTCTGATTGCCTTAGCTGCCAAATATGATCTGGAGCTAGACCAAATGGATGTCTCTACAGCCTATCTAAATGGTGAGCTGGAAGAAGACCTGTACATGTCACCTCTGGAAGGTATTCCCATCCAACCTGGATATTGCTGGAAACTCTGACGCTCTTTATATGGACTGAAGCAAGCTGGCCGGACTTGGAACAAAATCCTGGACTGGAAACTCAGTGAACTTGGATTTATCTGCCTGAATGCTGAAACTGTTACAAGTGTCCTAGGGGGTACCATTTTTCTTTTGCCCATGAGCTCACCAGACCTGTCGGTATCAGCCCCGATACCTGAGTCCCTCTGGGACAACATCCTACTGGACCTAGACATCCCACCGGACATATGGGAGGAGTATTTCCACTCTGCGCTCTTTGAGGATTAGGCTTCGCTCGGACCCGTTTCCTTTCTAACTGCAGACCTTCATAACTCCTAAGTCATATTCTCTCGTATATGACTCATGTTCCTTCCATCATGACTCACCCTGGCCTCAGTTCATTTCATCTATTTCATTTGATCCAGATTAGTCGAGCTGCACCCGCAGTATCGCATTTCATATTTAACCAAGACATGTCTTTCTTCTTTTGATATGCAACGTGTCTTTCCTTTTATATCTCACGCGACACGACTTGTGTCTTTCCCTTTATATCTTACGCGACGCGACGCGTCTCCATTTAACCTTTAGTATCATATGCAACACAATGCATCATTTCCTTTTATACTTTAGAGCGGAGATTCTATCTCTAACCGGCCCTAAAGGGGTTTAGTATAAATAGCTAGAATCACCACCCATGTAACTCTAACTTTGATCTATGCAATCTTATGTAGAATTCAAAGCCTTCACTGTCAGCATCTGTACCAGCGTCATTAATCGTTGAAACCAGTGTTTCATCTCATTGTCAATCTAGATCTTGAACATCTGTCAATCAGAGTTCGATCAAGTAAGTGTGAACCTTCTATAGGGAGGTGTCACCCCTTTGTCCCTGATCAGAGGATCAGTTCACAAGTCATTGCCCAACACTCGCTGTGAAACAACCCTCAATGGCCTATGACCCTAGGTTGCACAAGAACACTTAGACTGGGAGGAATGAAGAAGTACTACTGAGTGGATCCCTTGAGAGAAGAGAAATTCCCAAGAGAACTAGACTGGGGATTACCCGGTCATGTCTCTGGGTTTATATAGCACTCTACTGTATGTACATGTGTACTACGGATCTACCGATGTAGAGGCGGAGATTAAATACATGAGGGCTAACATGCGTCAAGCATGAGGAACGGAGATTAAAGGAATGTGGACACAGCATGCTGTGGCAGAATGGAAGAGAAGCCTAACATGTGCTTGACATGAGGCGCGGAAATGAAAAGAAGAAGAGAAGGAGCGGAAATGACTGTGGGAAGTCATTAGTACATATAAGGATAAATTAAGGTACGAAAGAGTTCTTGACATCAAGTCTAGACTCTGTGAATGAAGTGCGTCCATGAGCGCGAGTGAACCAGCTGAAAGTGAACTAGCTTCAGTCTAGTGGTCACATGATCTAGTCACGTGATGCGATAAGATAAGATAAAGAAAAGAAAAGAAAACGACTATGTCCCTTGAATGACCTGTGAAGGTTTGGGACCGTAACACGCTGTGCCCAGCTGCCTATTGCCCAGAGGCCGCGCCCAGATACAGGCCTTGCCCACCACCAGTCCATAGCTGACTACTCCTTGTGTGCCTGGAGGGAGCCCACTCATTGCCTTGTGAACAGCATACCAGCTGAGGTCGCCACAACTGTTGCACACCGCTCGCTGATCAGGTGATCCACTTGCAGACCAAGAAGGTCGCCCGTGTCTACAGAGGTAGACTTGTCCTGTAGCAAAGACTTCAGTCTTCTGCATATGCGTTATTTGTTACACCAGTCATAACATAGTCCTGGCATGGCCTCAACTTCCCATCTTTCTTCTGTACAAAGAAGAATGGAGAAGCTTGAGGGGACTTTGATGGAGTGATCTTTCCAGTGGCTAGGTGTTCATTGACAAACTCTTTACATGCAGTCATCTTGGCAGGGTTCAAAGGATAAGCTTTAGCCCATTTGGGGATAAAGGAATCTTTTCACTCAATGGCATGGTCAAAGGTTTGGAAGGGAGGAAGTTTCATGGTGTCCTTCTTCTCAAACACACCTGCATACTCTTGATATGCTTTTGGGAGTTCTACCTTCTTAGTTCCTTCTGCCTGGGCAATTGTGGTGGAGAGGGTGGTTCATCTGAGGATATATTTCGGTGCTATCCCTTTGTGGTGTCCAGCTAAGAATTGAACTTATTCAGGAATCGTCTGTTATGGCTCGATCTGTGCACACGATAACTTTGATCAAGTTGTCTTATCTTATCTTATCAGATATGATTAGATTGCATCTAATCTCTATACTGAAGATAGTTCCCTTCAGCTGGTTAGGCCTTGAGCGCCACTAATCACGTGACCTAGTGTCACATGATATTCCAACCACGTGATCAGAGATCACATGACTCACAGATGCTAGTCATCTATTATGACATCAGAAATCTACGATTTAGTTCTAGATCTCCTCATGACATCCTCACAACTTTAATGTTTGTGCTGTGCACATATTCTTATTTGTCACAACACATGCTTGACGCATGTTATTCATTTCCGTTCCTCATGTTTGACACATGTTGATACTCCTCTTCCATTTCAGGAGCAGTGCTTCTTACACACTCCCTCAGCATGTTTGATACATGCTTTATCCTCATGCTTGATGCATGTGTTATGACCGGTGTAACAAATTACACGTACGCGGATGACTGAAGTCAACAGCACTACGGACAGGTCTTCCTCTGAAGACAGGTGGACCCTCTGGTCGGCTAGCGGATCACCGGATCAGCTCAGCTGTGTACAACGGTTGTGGCGACTTAACGTGGTGGCGGCTACACTAGGTGGCGTTCCTGTTAGCGGCGAAGAGCGGGCTCCCTCCAGGTACACAAGGAGGAGTTGGCTATGGACAGGTCGTGGACAAGGCCTGTATCTGGGCGTGGCCTCTGGACAATAGGTGGCTAGGACTCGGCTAGTATTGGACAATGACTAGTGGGTTAACCCTCTGGTTAACGGCGATGATAGCTTGTGACCTCAGCCGGCGAGCTGTTCACAAGGACAAAGTGGCGACCTCAGCTAGACAGCTGTTCGCAGTTACCTGATTGAGCTCTGATTGACAGAAGATTGAGATCAGGGTTTAGACATTGATGAAACACCGGTTTCACGATGCTGGCACAGGTGCTGACAGCGAAGACTTCGAAATCCACGTAAGATTGCGTAGATCAAAGTTAGAGTTACATGGGCGGTGATTCTAGCTATTTATACTAAGCCCCTTTAGGGCTGGTTAGAGATAGAATCTCCGCTCTAAAGTCTAAATAGGAAATGACGCGTCGCGTCGCGTGAGACATAAAAGGAAAGAGACGTGTCGCGTGAAGTGGAAAAGGAAAGATGCGTCGCGTGAGATATAAATGGAAAGGACACGTCACGTACCAAAAGAAGAAGACGCATCGTGTAATATGAAATAAAGAAGCTGTGGATGCAGCTGGACTAAATAGGAAGAAATAGACTAAGGCCGGTGAGTCATGATGGTGGGAACACGAGTCATATATGAGAGAATATGACTTAGGAGTTAAAGGTCCACAGTAGGAAAGGAAAGAAGTCCGAAGCGAGATTAAGGTTGGAAGAGCGAGGAGTCCAGGATGCCTTCCCATACCTCCTGTGGAATATCCAGGTCTGGGAGGATGTCGTCCCAGAGGGAATCAGGTATCGGAGCAGATACCGATAGGTCTGGCGATGCCATAGGCGAGAGAAAAATGGTACCCCCTAGGACACTCGTAACAGCATGTTTCCCTCATGTATTTAATCACCATCTCTACATTGGTAGATCCGTAGTACACATGTACATACATAGAGATGATATATAAGACCAGGAGTCTAGCACTGGTAACCCCAGTCTAGTTCTCTTGGAGTTTTCCCCTTCAACAAGAGATCCACTCAGGAGCTTCTCAGCTCAACCCTTGATATATCCTTGAGTCTTGGAACTTGTCACTCCTCGCTCACTTCCTGTTATTCTACAGTCAGACTTTAGCTCGGCGTCCCCAAGACTATAGTAGTTGTTGTTGGGTCGTTTCATCGTCCATCTTCAGTACTGATCATAGAGGCCATTCTCAATGATCTCATTTTCTTGATGACCCAAGAAACACAACAGATACCTTTGCATAGTATCTTCTGTAGTTGTTGACTTACAGTTTGTGGGGGTAATGATGACCTTTCCGCTTCTCCAGTCTATCTCTGGATTCATAGTTCTGAGCCATGGCAGGCCCAGGATGACATCATCCTTTCTGCAGTTGAGGATGAGTAGCTCACGTTGCTCTCATACTCCTTGGAGATCTAGGACCACTGTGGTCTTCTCCTTGATTGTTCTGGATTGGTTCAGCATCCCGTCTACATTTCATGCACTGATGGGAATGTCTAGTTGTTCAGTCAGCAGTTTTAGTCAGGTGACTGTCTCTTTTGCTATAAAGCATCCAGTTGCTCCGCTATTAAAGAGAGTGTTTACGCCAATGATTTGCCTGTTTTGTTTCCAGATTGATAGGGGAAGATGAATAGAATTAGACTTTGTTCCAGAAATAAATACAGGGGTGACGGTTATGGAAGGCAGTTACGTTGGTACACTCCTTCCTTCTAAAAAGACATCTCGAACTCCTCTTCCAATACGAGTGGGTCTCCATTTTCATCGCAAGTCAGGTCATATAGAGACTTCAAGGTGTGAAGTACTTGGTTGCGGCCTTGATCTCCTTTGGTACTCCTTGTTACGACTGGTGTAACAAATAACACGTACGCAGAAGACTGAGGTCTTTGCTATGGGACAAGTCTACCTCTGTAGACACGGGCAACCTTCTTGGTCTGCAAGTGGATCACCTGATTGGCAAGCGATGTGCAATGGTTGTGGC
>QFEF01003089.1:0-13866 GCA_003316035.1 Neoboletus subvelutipes | reverse complement strand
CAGTGCGATTGGGGTTAGTATGGAAAGGGTTTTTGAGGTCACTGTATATCATCTCTATGTATGTACATGTGTACTATGGATCTACCAATGTAGAGATGGTGATTAAATACATGAGGATAACATGCATCAAGCATGTGTGTGAACAAGAAGTATCGTGCACAGCACAGAAATGAAAGATATAAGGTGAACATGAGGAGATCTAGATTAGATTCTAGACTCCAGACATAAGGCATAACATATATTGGATGTCTTGCATCATGTTAAATACCGTAGAACCAATGATCATGATGTCATTGTGAACTAGGGTTATATCAGGTGACACAGTCACATGACTAGAAAGGTCATGTGATATCAAATCACATGATTGGAGTGGTATAGTGGCCAAGCCAGCTGAAGGGAACTATCTTCAGTATAGAGATTAGATGCAATCTAATCATATCAGATAAAATAAGATAAGATAAGTTTAGTCAAAGTTATTGTGTGTAGGCATCAAGCTGTAACAGAGTGAGGAGTGACAAGTTTCAAGACTCAAGGATAAAGTGATTGTTGAGGCTAATAACCTTACTAAGTGGATCTCTTGTTGAAGGGAAAACTCCAAGAAAACTAGACTGGGGATCCAGTGCTAGGCTCTTGGTCTTTATATATGATCTATATAATTTACATGTGTTGTGATCTAATCTATAGATGCAACTATAAATAGGGGTAACTCATGGTTAACATGAGGAAGTCATATAAAACATGTATGATGTGCCAGGCATCACAATGGAAAAGAATCTAAACATGTGTCAAATATGTATAGAAGTACTACCTCTAGAATGGAAGAGAAGTGCAACATGTGCTTGACATGAGGCACTGAAATTGTTATGGCTTGATGCCTACATATGATAACTTTAACTAAAGTTATGTAATCTTATCTTATCTTATCCAATTAGATTGCATCTAATCCTATTCTGAAGATAGTTCTCTTCAGCTGGCTTGGCCACTATGCCACTCCAATCACATGATTTGATATCACATGACTTTCCTAGTCACATGACTGTGTCACCTGACATAACCCTAGTCTACAATGACATCACAATCATTGATTCTACAGTAACCTAACACAATGTAAGACATGCAATCTATGTTATGCCCTGTTACGACCGATGTAACAAATGACGTGTATGCAGAAGACTGAGATCTTCGCTACAGGACAAGTCTACCTTTGTAGACACAGGTGACCTTTGTGGTCTGCAAGCGGTGTGCAACAGTTGTGGCAACCACAGCTGGTATGCTGTTCGCAAGGTGATGAGCGGGCTCTCTCCAGGCACACAGGGAGTAGTTGGCTATGGACAGGTCGTGGACAAGGCCTGTATCTGGGCGCAGCCTCTGGACAATAGGTGGCTATATTGGTGACCGTTGGGCAATGGGTCACGGGCGGATCCTCTGATCAGCGATGAAAGTGGAGACACCCTCCTCTGAAGGTTCTCAGTTACTTGATTGAGCTTCTGATTGACAGAAGATCGAGATCAAGATTTAGATGTGATGAAACACCAGTTTTGCAATGCTGGCACAGGCGCTGACAGCGAAGACTTCAAATTCTACATAAGATTGCGTAGATCAAAGTTAAAGTTACATGGGCAGTGATTCTAGCTATTTATACTATGCCCTGTTAGGGCCGGTCTGAGATAGAATCTCCACTCTAAAGTATAAAAGGAAAAGACATGTTGCATGAAGTATAAAAGGACAAACGCATCACGTGAGATATAAAAGGAAAGACATGTCGTGTACCAAAGAAAGAAAGATGCGTCGCATATAATATGAAATAGAAGCTGTGGGTGCAGCTTGGCTAAATAAAGGTAAGGAAATGAATTGGGGCCGGGGTGAGTCATGATGGTGGGAATACAAGTCATATACGAGAGAATATGACTTAGGAGATTAATTGGTCTGTGATAAGAAAGGAAATGGGTCTGAGAGAAGCTAGCCTTCAAAGAGTGCAGTGTTGAAGAACTTGTCCCATACCTCTGTCGGTATGTCTAGGTTGGAAAGGATGTCCTCCCAAAGGGAATCTGGTATGGGAGCAGATATGGAGAGGTCAGGTGAGCTCATAGGAGAGAGAAACATATCCCCCCTAGGACACTTGTAACATGCCCTATATCCGGAATCTAGACTTCTAATCTAGATCTCCTCATATTCACCTTATGTTACGACCGGTGTAACAAATAACACGTACACAGAAGACTGAAGTCAACAGCGCTACGGACAGGTCTTCCTCTGAAGACAACAGCAACCTTCTTGATCTGCAAGCGGATCACCTGATCAGCGAGCTGTGTGCAACAGTTGTGGCAACCTCAGCTGGTATGCTGTTCGCAAGGCAATGAGTGGGCTCCCTCCAGGCACACAAGGAGTAGTTGGCTATGGACAGGTCATGGGCAAGGCCTGTATCTGGGCGTGGCCTCTGGGCAATAGGCGACTGGCATGGCTAGCGTTGGGCAATGGCTAGCGGACTGATCCTCTGATTAGAGATGAAAGGGGTCACACCTCCCTATAGAAGGTTGACAGTTACTTAACTGAACTTCTGATTGACAGAAGATCAAGGTCAAGATTTAGACGATATGAAACACTGGTTTCGTGATGCTGGCACAGGCGCTGACAGCAAAGACTTTGAAATCCATGTAAGATTGCATAGATCAAAGTTAAGGTTACATGGGCGGTGATTCTAGCTATTTATACTAAGCCCCTTTAGGGCCGGCTAGAGATAGAATCTCCACTCTAAAGTCTAAAAGGAAATGATGCATCGCGTCGCGTATGATGCAAAAGGAAAAGACGTGTCGCGTTGCATAGGATATAAAAGGAAGAGATGTGTCGCGAGAAGTATAAAAGGGAAGACGTGTCGCGAGAAGTATAAAAGGAAAGATGTGTTGTGTACCAAAAGAAGAAGACATGTCACGTAATATGAAATAAGATGCTGCGGGCACAGCTCAACTAAATAAAGGGAAATGAACTGAGGCCGGTGAGTCATGATGAAATGGATATGAGTCATATGCGAGAGAATATGACTTAGGAGTGTAAAAGGTCCACAGTAAGAAGTGAGAGAAGTCCGGGTGAGATTAAGGTTGGAACAGCGAGGAATCCAGAATGCCTTCCCATACTTCCTGTGGGATGTCCAAGTCTGGGAGGATGTCGTCCCAGAGGGAATCAGGTATAGGAGCAGGTATCAACAGGTCTGGTGATGCTGGCAGAGAAGAGAAAATGGTACCCCCTAGGATGCTCGTAACACCTTATGTCTTTCATTTCTGTGCTGTGCACATCTTCTTCTTGTTCACACACATGCTTGATGTATGTTATTCATTTCTGTTGCATCATGTTTGACACATGTTGATACTTCTCTTCCATTCCAGAAGCAATGCACTTACAGCATGTTTGATACACATGTTTCCCACATACTAGATGCATGTTCTCCTCATGTATTTAATCACTGTCTCTATATCTGTTATGGCTCGATGTCTACACATGATAACTTTGACTCAAGTTATCTTATCTTATCTTATCTAATATGATTAGATTGTATCTAATATCTATACTGAAGATAGTTCCCTTCAGCTGGTTAGCCATTGCACTACTTCTATCATGTGATCTAGTATCACATGATCTCCACATGACTGAGTCACATGACTTACACAATGCTAGACATCTATTACAACATCAGGAATCTAGAACCTTATCTAGATCTCCTCATAATTTCCTCATGTCTTTCATATCCGTGCTATGCACACATTACATATTTATCACACACATGCTAGACACATGTTATTCATTTCCATTGCATCATGTTCAACACATGTTATCCTCATGCTAGATGCATGTATTTAATCACCATCTCTACGTTGGTAGATCCATAGTACACATATACATACATAGAGATGATATATAAGACTGAGAGCCTAGCACTGGTACTCCAGTCTAGTTCTCTTGGAGTTTTCCCCTTCAACAAGAGATCCACTCAGTAGAGGCATTCATCCTCAAAGATCACTTTTCCTTGGCTTGTGGACTTGTCATCCCTCGCTTACCTCTTTTATCCAACCTTGTAAGGTCATAGCTAGCTTGGTGTCCCCAAGATGATTATAGTAGTTGTTGGGTTGTTTCAGAAATGAAAGATCAAACATGCATCAAGCATGTGTATGCATATGTATGTGAAAGGTTGTGCACAGCACAGAGATGAAAGAGAAGAAATAACATGAAATGAACATGTGGGGATCTAGATTAAGGATCTAGACTCCAGACATGGGTCATAACATAGATCAGGTGTCTTGCACCATGTTAGATACTTGTAGAACCAATGATCATGATGTCATTGTGGACTAGGGGTTAGGTCAGGTGATATAGTCATGTGACTGGAAAAGTCATGTGATGTCAAATCACATGATCAAGATGGTGCAGTGGCCAAGCCAGCTAAAGTGAGCTATCTTCAGAATAGAATTAGATCTTGGTCTAATCAAATAAGATAAGATAAGATTAGATAACTTTGATGAAAGTTATTATGTGTAGGCATTGAGCTGTAACAAAGATGCTGTATGCACCTTCTGGAGTTACCAGAAACTTTTACATTTTTTGTAAGGCGTCTAGGCTTCATATCGCCAAAGGATCGGATCTCTCTGAGGGCCTTACCAAGCTAAATGCCCTTTTTGACCAGTTAACCACTGGTGGCATTGTCCTTCTGGACAACTTGAAGGCCATGATAATTCTTCAGGCTCTACCACCCTTCTTTGATACCATTATCAGCACCCTTGTTCATTCAATGGTTGTTGCAGATTTTACTCCTGACAAGATCTTACCTAAGATCATGTCTGAGACATACTTGCATAACATGCAACCTCTTGCATCTCATGTGCATGCTCAGGTAGTGCAGCATATCTCAGCAGTTTACTGTGCACCTGCAAGGGGGTGTTACGAGTATCTTAGGGGGGGACATTTTTCTCTCTCCCATGAGCTCACCTGACCTCTCAGTACCTGCCCCTCTGCTGGACTTGCTCTGGGAAGATATCCTTCCTGACCTTGACATACCCTGGGAGATATGGGACAACTTCTTCACTGTGGCTCTATTTGAGAATTAGCTCCTCTCGGACCCAATCTCTCTCTTACTACAGACCTATCATCTCCTAAGTCATATTCTCTCATATATGACTCATGTCTAATCCTCCCGATTCATTTTGGCCTCAGTTCATTCCATTTCATTTCACTTAGTCTTTATTTAGCTGAGCTATGCCCACAGCATTCTATTTTACATTCTACGCGATGTGTCTCTTTTCTCTTTCAATATGCGACACATCTCTTTCTTCTTTTGGTATGCGATACGTCTCCTGCCTCTTTCGGTACATGACGCGTCTTTCCTTTTATATCACATGTGATGCAATGCATCTTCTTTATTAACCTTTTATATCATACACAATGCAACACGTCTTTTCCTTTTATACTTTAGAGCGGAGATTCTATCTCTAACTGGCCCTAAAGGGGCTTAGTATAAATAGCTAGAATCACTGCCCATGTAACTCTAACTTTGATCTATGCAATCTTATGTAGAATTCAAAGCCTTCACTGTCAGCACCTGTGCCAGCGTTGTCAATCTGCCATTTCACATCTAGATCTCAAACGTCTGTCAATCAGAGTTCAATCTAGGCACTGAGAACCTTCAAAGAAAGGTGTCTGCACTTTGTCCCTGATCAGAGGATCAGCTTGTGAGCCATTGCCCAACACTCACCATTGCCACCACCTATTGTCCAGAGGCTGCACCCAGATACAGGCCTTGCCCACAACCTATCCATAGCCAACTACTCCTTGTGTGCCTGGAGGGAGCCCACTCATTGCCTTGCGTCCAGTATACCAACTGAGGTTGCCACAACCATTTCACACCGCTCGCTGATCAGGTGATCTGCTTGCAGACCAAGAAGGTCGCTGTCGTCTACAGAGGTAGACATTGTCCCATAGCAAAGACTTCAGTCTTTTGCGTATGCGTTATTTGTTACACTGGTCATAACAAAAGACCAAAGTTTTTCTTTGCCTGTGGAGCTGCCACACCCCAGGACCCATTCTTGAAACAATTGACTGCCCAGTGATAGTCAGGAAGCTGCTGCAACGAGATGCATCAATTTAACCAGCCTACTTGGAGAACCATCTGATGAGGAGAATCAAAGGGGACCACCAGGAACCTTTGCAGCCATACCACCAACCTCTTCCACTTCCAGAAGAATTGGAGGAACATCTCGGAGTGCTCCATCTCTCACCCCTTCAGTCACCAGAACAACTTCAGGCCAACCCTCCTGAAGCCAGACCCCATTGGCTGAACCTTCCCCACTGCCACCATCGGAGCCAGAACCTATCCAAGTAGATCTACCAGAACCTCCTACTGGATACTACTCCCATGCCCTTGGAAGGACCGTCCAATTTAGTGAACCTGACCCTTACGGAGGAGACCCTGATGGAAGTGACAATTCCGACGACGAAGATCAGATCAGGATGGGTGAAATCAAAGCTGCTCTCCCTGAAGAATTCTCGGGAGAACCAGATGATGCCCACAGATGGTACCTTGCTATGCAAGGATACTTCTCTCTTCATGAAGAGAAATACAACGACTGTGCCAAATCCCTTATTTTCCTCAACCGCATGTCCAAAGGAAGAGGGAAGTCCTTCTCTGAGGCTTGGCTTACCAAGCTTAATGATAACTCACTCACTGAGGGAGAAAGAAAGTTTGAAGAAGTTACCAAGGGTTTCCACACCACCTTTTCCCCCTATGATACCACCGCTTCCACACGAATCAAGATTGCAAATCTTGTCCAAGATGCGAGAGACAATTCTGGCTTTGAGAAATATGTTTCCATCTTCTCCATGCTTGCCATCAGAACTGGAATATCTGACATCGCCGCCCTCTTTGAATGGTTCCTCAGAGGGCTCTCCATCCCCATCGCCACCCAGCTCACTCTATCTGGTATATTCAAAAATGCCAAGAGTATGGAAGAGATCTACTCCAAAGCTTCCGAAATTGAAGAAGGGCTTAGGAGAATCTGAAGCCTCTGAAGAGAACCCCAGGTATCCTTTGGTGGAAACAATAGTAGCTGCAGGGATCCCAATGCTATGGATGTTGATCGTCTTACAATCACACCAATGGAATGAGCCAAGTGTCTTCACGAGTGGAGATGCTTCATTTGCAAGAAAACTGGTTGCACAACTAGGAACCACCCTGGCTACACTCCTTCTAGCACGAAGGTTCAGCAGACCAATGTTAAAGACCAGTTTACTCCGGGATCAACTCTGGAATGCCAGAGTTGACTGGTGGGTCAGGACTTGGCTTCACTGTATGTGGTGCGCCCTTACACGAGTCCTGGTCCTGGACTTCAGAGGTGTTGGAGGGTCAGAGGTAATTGACAAAATATCATTTACTCCGGAAGGAATTCTGGTGGTCTGGTCCTCCAAAGGGACTGGATAGGTTTGTGATCACTCAGAGTTAGAACTTGGAACTCTGGAGTGGCACCTGCTCTTACAGTATGGAGTCGCCACTCAGCAATGGCTCCTGCAACTATTACTGTACTTTTCCCTTCTTCCTTCGTCCCTGACACTTATTGAGATACGAGTGTGCCTTAAACAAATAGTATATATAGTCCCTTTCTTCTCCACACACCTCAGTTGTTCTCACCCTTAGGCAACAGCTGAGGTGAGTTGCTTACTCTACATTAACTACTCTGAGACTAATGTAAGGTATCATAGTTCCAGTACTTACAGGTAATTATAAGTTGTTCTTGCCCTTAGGCAACAGCTGAGTTCCAATACTTACAGCACCGGACTTACTCTGCTGAACTCCAGACCTTCGGACCTCCGGATTTTAACAGTAATGACATTGATCATCGATCATGATGTCAAGTCGAGCGGAGGTTTAGGGGAGAGTCTCTGAGACTCAGAGAAAGGACAGGAGTAATGTTTTGATTGATATTCGAACTGAGGAGATACAGGAGTGATTTCAAGGGTTTTTATACTACAGAGAGGTAGTATTAAGTAAGGGAGTATCAAATATAGTGTCAATGGAGAATGTCAAATATTGTCAACGGAGGGTGTCAAATAATGTCAACGGAGCTGTGCTCCTAAGTGGAGCATCGGTACAGAGGAGAATGTGAAGTGAAGTCAGTAGGTATGTGAAGTGTCAAATATGTAAGCGAATGAATATGAACATATAAAGAGGGTGGTACAAGTCTGGAAGTCCGGAGTTGCGTTTTGGGTGAGAACATACTGGAGTTCGTGTGTAGAGGCCAGGAGTTACAAATGGGGTACCAGAGTTGGACGGGATATGACAACCAACCACCTCACCAGGACCATCCCAACCAGTTCCCCCACCTTGTCCATTGCCACCCCTACCACCAAAGACCCTTTGGATATGTACCTCAGGAGTATTGAGGGAGATCAAGGCCGTGACCAAGTACTTCATACCTTGAAATCCATATACAACCCCAGCTGCGATGAAAACGGAGACCCACTTGTGTTGAAAGAGGTCAAAGTCCTCTCCACCAAGGAATGAGAAGAGGAGTTTGAAACGTCTTTTTAGAAGGAAGGAGTGTACCAACGTCACTACCTTCCATAACCATCGCCCCTGTATTTATTTCTGGAGCCAAGTCTAATTCTATTTGACTTTCCCTCTTCATCTGGAAACAAAATGGGCAAATTGTTGGCATAAATGCTCTCTTGGATAGCGGAGCAACAGGATGCTTTATAAGCAAAGAGGCAGTCACCCGACTGAAACTGCCGACCGAACAACTGGACATTCCTATTACTGCCTGGAATGTAGATGGGATGCCAAACCAATCCAGAATGATAAAGAAGAAGACCACGGTGGTCCTAGATCTCCAAGGAGTACAAGAGCAATGCAAGCTGCTCGTCCTCAACTGTGGAAAGGATGATGTCATCCTGGGCCTGCCATGGCTCCAAACTATAAACCCCGAGATAGATTGGCAGAGTGGCAAGGTTGTTATTACTCCGGCCAACTATAAACAAACCAACTCTGAAGATACCACACAAAGGTATCTGTTATGTTTCTTGGAACATCAAGAAAATGAGACCATCAAGAACGACCTCTATGATCAGTACCAAAGATGGACTGTCCCCGAATGAGTTCAGTTCTTGATAAGACATCATCAAGGGATAGCCCTGAGATATGTTCTTTGACGAACCACCCTCTCCACCATTATTGCCTAGGCAGAAGGAACCAAGAAAGTAGAACTCCTGAAGGTGTACCAACAGTATGAAGGAGTATTTGAGAAAAAGGACACCATGAAACTTCCCCCCTTCCAAGCTTACGACCATGCCATCAAGCTGAAGGATTCCTGTATGCCCAAACGGGCTAAAGCTTATCCTCTAAACCCTGCCGAAATGACTGCATGTAAAGAGTTCATTGATGAACACCTTGCTACTGGGAAGATCATTCCATCGAAATCTCCTCAGGCCTCCCCATTCTTCTTTGTGCAAAAGAAAGATGGAAAGCTGAGACCGTGTCAAGACTATCGCTACCTCAATACTCATACTATTAAGAACACCTACCCCTTACCCCTGATCTCCAATCTGATTGATCGATTAAAGGGATCCTCCATCTTCACGAAGTTTAATGTATGATGGGGATACAATAATGTCCTCATCAAGCCGGAAGATCAGTGGAAGGCAGCCTTCCTCACCCTATTTGGGCTATTCGAACCAGCTGTTATGTTTTTCGGCATGTGTAACTCTCCAGCAACCTTCCAAGCATTCATGAACAACCTCTTTGGCGATTACATCGTGGAGGGATGGTTAATCATCTATATGGATGATCTCCTAATCCATTCTTCTGATCCTATCACCCATGAAGATAGAACCAGGAAGGTCTTGCAGTACTTCCAGGATAACGAAATGTACCTTAAACTGGAGAAATGCATGTTTGCCACCCCCTCAGTTGAATACCTTGGAATGATCGTCAACAAGGAAGGAGTCCAGATGGACCCAGCCAAATTGAAAGCCATCAAAGAATGGACCCCCCCAGTAAATGTCAAGGATGTCCAGTCCTTCCTCGGGTTCTGCAATTTCCTTCTCGGAGCTTGCTAGACCTCTGCTCGACCTCACTAAAAAAAACCAACCTTGGGAATGGATGGACAGACACCAGACAGGATTCCAACTCCTTCACGATGCTTTCACCAAAGGACCAGTGTTAGCCTACCCAGACCCTAATCAACCTTTCACCATCATGACCAATGCTTCCCTGACAGCATCAGGCAGTATTCTGATGCAACGAGACTACAATGGAGACATGAAGCCATGTGGCTACCTCTCCCAAATGTTTGTGTTAAAATCTGGAGGTCCGAAGGTCCAGAGTTCAGCGGAGTAAGTCCAGTGCTGTAAGTACTGGAACTCAGCTGTTGCCTAAGGGCAAGAACAACTTATAATTACCTGTAAGTACTGGAACTATGATACCTTACATTAGTCTCAGAGTAGTTAATGTAGAGTAAGCAACTCACCTCAGCTGTTGCCTAAGGGTGAGAACAACTGAGGTGTGTGGAGAAGAAAGGGACTATATATACTATTTGTTTAAGGCACACTTGTACCTCAATAAGTGTCAGGGACGAAGGAAGAAGGGAAAAGTACAGTAATAGTTGCAGGAGCCATTGCTGAGTGGTGACTCCATACCATAAGAGCAGGTGCCACTCCGGAGTTCCAAGTCCTAACTCTGAGTGATCACAAACCTATCCAGTCCCTTCGGAGGACCGGACCACCAGAATTCCTTCTGGAGTAAATGATATTTTGTCAGTTTGCCCCTGCTGAGCACAATTATGACATCTTCGATTGGGAACTTCTTGCCGTGATCTGAGGACTAGAAGAGTGGCGCCAATACCTTCTAGGATCAGCCTTTCCCATAACAGTTCTAATGGATCATAAGAACCTTACCTATTTTAAGCAACCTCGGAAGTTATCCCATCGCCAAGCCAGGTGGCTGTTATTTTTGCAAGATTTTGACCTTGCCTACACTGTCCTGCCCAGATCCCAGATGGGACCAGCTGATGCTTTGTCTTGATGTGATGCCATTGACACTACCCAGGACAATGCCAATGTCCAACTGCTACCTGATGATGCCTTTGCCCATCAAGTCCGAACTATTGACATGACCCTTGCTGATTGCATTTGTCAATCCTCTGTTGAAGACCCCCTTGTCCTTGATGCCTTGAAAGGGATGGAAAACAACATTCCACTGTTTGGGTGGTCTTCCCCTGATGACTGGACCTTCCTTGATGGGAAGCTATACTACAAAGGCCAATTATACGTCCCAGGTGATGCCTGCCAAGAACTCATGCTGAAAGCACACACCTCACTGGAAGGAGGCCACAGTGGCCATCTGCGCACCATTGTGCTCCTCTCTAAAGATTACTGGTGGCCTGGTCTCTCCACCTTTGTCCACCAATTTGTTGCTGGTTGTGCTGTCTGCCAAGCCAACAAAGTCCAAACCCACCTGACAGTACCCCCTCTGGTACCCCTGTCTGTTCAGACATCTCGCCCTTTTGCCCACCTGTCCATGGATTTAATCACTGACCTTCCCCCTGTGTGGGGCTTTGATTCTATTATGGTTGTGGTCGACCATGGCCTTAGTAAGGGGGTAATTCTCGCTCCTTGCATGAAAACTATCGATTCGGCTGGGATAGCCAAACTTTTCTATGAAAATGTCTTCAAAAGATTCGGACTACACGATAAGCTAATCTCTGATCATAGACCACAGTTTGCCTCCGCCTTTGCAAGAGAATTAGCCAGAATCCTGAATTACGACATTTCCCTATCCACTGCCTACCATCCCCAGTCCGATGGAGAAACCGAATGATACAATCAGGAGTTGGAGACTTATCTCAGAATATTCTGCCAAGGAAAACTGGAGCAATGGTTAGAATACCTCACAGCTGCCGAGTTTGCCCATAATGCTGCTATGCACTCGTTCACCAGGAAATCCCCATTCGCCTTGATCATGGGATATGAACCCAGGTCATACCCACCTCTAGGAGCCACATTCCTGCCTGCGCTAGAAAAACGGCTCTCCCATCTTGAGGATGCATGAAAAAAAGCCGAAGCTGCGCACACCTTGACCCAACTACATATGAAAGAAAGAGTCCGCTCCAAATTCAAACCATGGAAGATTGGAGACGAAGTATGGCTAGATGTGAAGAACATCCGGACCAAGAACATCTCCTGAAAACTGTCGCCCAAAAGGCTGGGACCCTTCAAAGTCTCAGAAGTAATATCCCTGGTAGCCTTCCGCATCACTCTCCCAAAACAGTGGAAGATCCATGACATGTTCCACACCTCCTTGCTGCTGTCCTACAAGGAAACTCCTGAACACGGCCCCAATTTCAAAAACCCTCCTCTGGAACTAATAATGGAGAAGAGGAATATGAAATGGAATGAATAACCAATCATCGCGGAAGTAATAACCAATCATCGCGGAAGTAATAACCAGAGGTAATACCTCGTCTACTGGAAAGGATATTCGGATGCAGAAGATACTTGGGAACCTGAAAGATATTTTGACAATGCTCGGGAACTGCTAGAGGAATATAAAAAGCAGAGATCCCTGTGATCATTCCCTCCCCAGAACCCCCATGTCCTACAATTTCACCAATGGAACTGCTCCCCTCTGCACCCATCTGAATCGCCTCCCTTCCATTGCTTATCACACCCTTTATGTCGCTGCTCTCGAAAACAAAGATGCTACTAACATCTTCAAGAGGACCCCCCTCTTCACCACCAACACAACCCTTGTCCTCCTTGTCTGACAGTACCAAGTCTACACTGTCCTTCAGTCCCTTTTCACCAGGGCCACCTGGTGTTCGTCAGGTCCCCATGTCTTTGTCAACAATCCCCATCTCACAGCTCAGAACAATGTTGCAGTCAATGCCTTCCAACAGACCCTCACTGAGGCCAGGAACCTCACGTTGGACCTCCTCAAAGAGGAGGGCTTTGACAGCATCCTTGCACTCCTTTCCAACCCCATCCTTGCCAATGCCCTCTACCCCATTCTCCTTCTCCTATCCACCGATGAACAGGCAGAATACTTCTCCCCCAACCTCCACCCCGCAGACTTCTCCCGAAACAGTGATCATCTCGGATGGGCAGCCATCACTGAGGCAGAGGAGTATGAGTCCAATGGATCTAGTTTCGACTCCTCTGGAGAATGAGCTGACGGAGACACCATCATCACTACCTCCCCCGTATCTCCCAAATGTTACGACCAGTGTAACAAATAATGCGTATGTGGAAGACTGAAGTCTACAGCATTACGGACAGGTCTTCCTCTGAAGATGACAGTGACCTTCTTGGTCTGCAAGCGGATCACCTGATCGATGAGCAGTGTGCAACGGTTGTGGTGACCTCAGCTGGTATGCTGTTTGCAAGACAATGAGTGGGCTCCCTCCAGGCACACAAGGAGTAGTCGGCTATGGACAGGTTGTGGGCAAGGCCTGTATCTGGATGCGGCCTCTGGGCAATAGGCAGCTGGGCATGGCTAGCGTTGGGCAATGGCTAGTGGACTGATCCTCTGATCAGGGACGAAAGTGGTCATACCTCCCTATAGAAGGTTGACAGTTACTTAACCGAGCTTCTGATTGACAGAAGATCGAGGTCAAGATTTAGATGATATGAAACACTGGTTTCGCAACACTGGCACAGGCGCTGATAGCGAAGACTTCGAAATCCACATAAGATTGCATAGATCAAAGTTAAGGTTACATGGGCGGTGATTCTAGCTATTTATACTAAGCCCCTTTAGGGCCAGTTTCAGATAGAATCTCCGCTTTAAAGTAAAAGAGGAAATGACGCGTCATGTTGCATATGATACAAAAGGAAAGA
>QFEF01003088.1:0-14874 GCA_003316035.1 Neoboletus subvelutipes | reverse complement strand
AGTACCGGCCTCCGCCGGGCAGTGCAAAGTTCTACACTGAGTCAGTTACCATGATTCGATCCTGGAAACCTACATGTCCGTGAAATGCCGTGCTTTTCTCATCAGACTGCGAGTCCTGTGAAATGTAGGGTGTATGTAGCCCCCCGACGGGCACGGGCACAACGGCTGCAAAACGAAATGGGGTAATTTAGGCTGATAAATCGATGTCAGTTGCCGTCCAATTGGCAAACTTGTCTGACTCCCAGCCTCTGAATCGATTACCAAAAAGGCGAGCCAGGTGGTGGAAGCGATACTATGACCCAAGAACATCAATGTCATCCTACTGAAGTCATCCCTCGTCAGCCCTTGTCAGGCAGGGTTCGGGTCCGCCACGGGGTCCACAACACCCTAATAGTCGTGTCCAGTCGCAGGACAGAATCCAGAATCGATCATCGAGTAACCCCATGCGTTGAGCACAAGCAAGGACATGAGGAAACTTGAAAGTGACCTAGTAATGGCCCGATGGCGTGATACCACATGGTGAAAATGTCGTAGAAAACTTATCAACAATCAAACAAGTTTGTCCAAAGTTTGTCATCATTTTTCCGCAATTACTCAGGGAAGGACTAACCCCGCAAAGACTGACATGCGCATAAAACTTCCTTGACCTGAGCAAATTGCCGATTGAACCCCAAGCTGTACAGTTACAACCAGGTATGATTAAGAGCTATGTAGGATTTACTACCTACGTCGAGGGGCCTCTCCGCCCTTTCGCAACTCCGTCCTGGAAAATGCCTCCGTGTGAAGTTGTCCCGTTCCCATCACCATTTTAGCCACCCAAGGCTTGTAAGTTGCGATGGCCCGCAAGCTTACATGGGCTTAGAGGGCAGTTGGGTGGGCAGAATGCCGTAGCGCTTTTTGATAGTGACACGGTGGCGAGAAAACTTGTCATCCGGGGAGAAACGAGCTGCGCGTGGTCCTTTGAAGCAGACCTACGAAAAATCCAAGGCTGGAACGTACCTGGATGTGCAGATTTGGTAATCCTGCCCTCAGGTGTCATTTTCTGTAGAACCATGAGCGGATGTGACTCGAGACCGAGACATACAATGAAGAGACGCACTGTAAGGGTGTATAACCTGTTGCCATTCTCATCGAGAGTGTACATCAGATGCATGGCTGGAAGAGGCAGAGTTGGTACACATCAAAATCAAACTCCGCGACGAGGATGGATGTTCTGGATGACCAATATTTATAGGCACACCTCCCCAGGATATTATGGCCAAGCTGACGCACTTGATGTTGCTGATTTTTTGCGTTCTCTTCCACCATATCCCCTCCTAGACGTCTCTGCAATGCCGCCCACCACTGCTGTGCTCACAGCACCGGAACTGGGAACGGTGATTTCGCCCATTCATACGTACTCCGAAGACCAGGCCGCACAGATAGAGGCACTGCGAGAGGTAAGGTGTCCAGCCGCATGGCTAGATTGATGTGACTCACTGCTTGGCCCTCTTGTTCGCCGTCATCGTTTGTGGTCCGGTTTGTATTTCAAAGTACGCTCACTCTCTCCTCCTACCCGCTTCGGATCCGTATCAAAAGTGGGAACTTCGATGGCTGCGCAAACCTGATACCATCCCTCGCTATATGCGCGCCGCGAAATGGAAGATGCATGATGCTGAGAAGAGAATAAAAGCAACCCTGGAGTGGCGACGGGAATACAAGCCCGAGCTCATTTCGCCGGAAGAGGTGAGCAAAGGTGATGTGTCGTTATTACTCATCAGCGAACACACACGTGTCTGTTCCAGGTCAAGATAGAAAGTGAGACTGGAAAAATGTGTGCTCCATTTTGATTCATGTTTGCGCGTACCGAATTGATAGGTGGTACAGCATCCTTACAGGTTTCGACAAGGATGGACGCCCCATCATCTACATGCGCCCAGGGAGAGAAAATACCGAGACCAGCCCACGTCAGCTGAGACATCTCGTGTGGTGGCTGTAGGTGGCACTGACAACTGTGTGCGCTAGTCTTGACACGGCGCCAAACAGAGAGCGCGCCAAGGACATAATGCCACAGGGTCAAGAGTCCCTTGTTATCATCGTCGATTACAAAACGACCACCCTCCGCACTAATCCTTCCATATCCGTAGCGAGCAAGGTAAGTATTCGATCCCCGTCTCCTTCCGTTGGTTGCTAACGTATGCACCGTGTTTGACAGGTTTTAACGATCCTGCAACAACATTACGTCGAAACACTGGGACGTGCTATTGTCACGAATCTTCCACTCCTTCTCAGCTTTTTCTACAAAGGGATCGCCCCTTTTCTGGATCCCGTAACCCGAGACAAGGTCGAGACAGTATTTGATGTGCTTTTCGAGCAATGACTCAGTTGTGATAGATGCGCTTTAACCCGGATCTCTTTGAGCTCGTTCCCCAGTCTCAGCTCGACGCTGATTTTGGGGGTGATTACGAGTTTGAATTCGAGTTTGAGACATACTGGAAGCAAATTGTCGAGTAAAGCAGACTTTTATTTCGGTTTCTCGCATGATTTGACGCGCTTTGGCAGCCACTGTGGTATCGCACCAGACGGAACAAGGTTATCCGGCTACTTTGATGGCCCTATATCTGTCAGAAATGATGAACCCAGCGCGTTGGTGGAGGAGAAGGTGGCTTGCGGTGGTGAAGTGGAGGAGGGGGTCGTCGAGGGGTTGATTACATGATATATTTGCGCATGTATATGTGATTTTGGAGGAAGTACGGGTTCCGCCCACTGCAACAGACGCCACGCCACGCCATAAATCGCCGCCTGGGATCATCAGCCACCGTTTCCGAAGCCATTCCCCAAACATACGGGGCGGTCGAACGGTACACATCCTGAAGAATTGCCAGCGACGTCGTGCTTAGCAGTGAGATCCCTGAGCGAGTCCGTGTAAAAACGAGATGGTCCGACAATCAAAACAGACAGTGCGTAACACTCATTCCTCGTCGCATTCCGGTCCCCCATTGAATCAGCCACCCGCATCATTTCCTATTCGCTCCTGAATCGGATCGTAACGTCGCGTCCCTCGTGCCCCCATGACAGCCCGACCAGAAGAAGGACACCCATAAGAAGAAGACCCAACAGCAGGACAAACCCTCCCCAAAGAAACCCTCGGAGTCCACCGTATGGCCATGCAGGATCAATGGCTGCAACAAGCAGTTTGCCAGAGAGGCTGATCTCAAGAGACATCAGCGCACGACAAAGCTTCATTCTGTGCCCGGATTGTACGTGTTCTTCTAATTATAGGGGCACGCATACACACACCATCTACAGTGCTTGTCCCCAGTGCGACGCAAGGTTCACTCGTGTCTGTCTCTCGTTCTTTTTTGCCTCGTGCATCCAGCTGACAACACCCCAGACCGACGCTCTCCGAAGACATCAAAAATCGAGGTCAGTGCATGCATCTCGCCTTTCTAACTTGCATTATCAACCTGTCTACCAGACACAATGGGGTCGTGATCGAGCCTACAGACAGTGTAGACAGGAGGAGGTCCATGCGTTCGGATGAGGATCCTCATTCCTCTGGTTCGCGATCAAAGAGTCGCAGTAGCACACCCTCCTCAAAGGAGGGTCCTGCCGCCCCAACCTCCCTTCCCCCAACCACGGTCCCTCCAGGCGGTCCACAAAGCTATTACCGTCAACACACATTTGCAGGCGGTGAGTATATGCGTTTCTGGTGCGACTCCTTGATGCTAGCGTTTGCAGTTATGATGCCTCCACCCGGCATGATGGTCGAAGGTCACTATTCCCCTGCCGTTGATCTTCCTACATCTGCAACTCGACTACATCAAGCTAGCTGGCAACCCGCACCTCCTTGGGGCGGCGATGGTTGCCAACCGCCTCTCCCTCATATGATCCATCCCGGTTACGCGCAACCTTATTACAATCCACCACCACAATATTATCGGCCCGGCACCACGATGCATCCTCCTCCTGACGTCATGGCCCATCAACAGATACCGAACGGTATTAGTCCATCAAGCAACGGCGATTCATCATCGTCGCGCAAAGGTAGCCCCGTGATGGCTGTCGACCCTTCGCTAGATCGTACCGGAATGGAAGACCCCTCCGAGCCGGGTGACACTGAGACCACTGTGATCGATCCTTCGCTAGTATCGCCCTCTGCGAGTAGTGCTGACAGTGAGTCCCGTCACAATAACATCTCTTGATCCAATGTTCATCACGATAGATGGAGAATCTTCCACAGATGGTCAAGTGCCAGGAATACCAGAGGCAGGGTCATCTTCCGGCTGCGGGAAGCATATTTCTTCGCCCAGCTCAGCCGAACCACCAAATGAGCAAGGGAACAGCAACGATAGCAAAACGACCATCGTTCAAAATATGCTTTCCCCTGATCAAAATCATCCTTATCCGTCTCATTCCGCACCTCTGGAGCGTCCCCTCGAAATGGAGCAAATGCTTACGGAAGACGGTGAACCCATGTTGAATCCAGGTCAGTTTTTTCTTTCATTTTCACTGTCTGCCAGTTAATCATCTTTGCACTAGCCGAGCTATTGACGCAGGTCAGTGCGAGCAACGCGACGTCTACGGTACTTGATCTAATGCTCCAGATTCTGCGACAGGAGTCTCTCGCTTCTCCACCCCCTTCATAAACATGTACTCTACCCATGGTATCATATTGTCATAGCACTCTCTTAATCTTCTTCAGTCAACTCTCTTTTTTGGTTGGACGCGTTTCGCACTGCACTACAATACTTGCACCCATCGCGCGTGGACGCGACGCTTCTGTTTGAATGGCATAGAATGTTCTTAGACGCTTTTCACGGATATCGATCCGGTTGAACTAATTGATATCACAATTTGCATTCGATGGGGGTAATGAAAGGTTGTTCAGTGCTACATGCTGTGGAGAGCTTCTGATGTGACGACATCCAGGTAATGATACACAAGTATCTCGCTGTTGAGAGCGAGGGTGGGAGACGGTAGGTGGTATGAACACAATACGTGTCGAATTCGTTATCGTAACAGATTAGAGCACCTGAACCTTGGGCCACTTGAACTGGGGACCGACCTATCGGCAAAGAAAAAAAGCATCAGTCAGTCTCGGCCCCGTGCTAAGCTCGGAGCAGAACAAAAAGGCAACACACCAGCTGCACACACATAGCTCCCAACTTGTGCCCTACCTCGACACACTCATCCAGGTTCTTCCCAGCAACGTACGCGCCCAAGAACCCACCCGCGAACGCATCCCCAGCCCCATTCGTATCCACGATCAACTCGCTCGCGATCGGCTTCACCTCGTACATCTTGGCCGTCCCCGAGTTCTTCCCGTCAACGACGATAGTCGATTCAGGGCCCTGAGTGATCACGACGATGCGGGGACGGTCATTGTTAGCCTTGGCGTACGACGCGATGCCTTTGGCGATCTGTGTGATGTCGGTCGTGTCGGATTTGAGGATGGCTTTGGCGTATGCTTGGGCTTCAGATTCGTTTCCGATGATGATGTCGGTGTATGGGAGGACTTGTTCCAGTTGGGCGTTGAAGAATTGGAGGATGAAAGGTGCGGAGAGGTTGAGGACAAATGTCTATGCGTGTGGTGGTGTAGGGGATCAAAGTTGGGGATCGGGCATCGAGAACGAACAAAGGCAAGGACACGAGCATGTGTAAGATGCGACGATGAAGTGGGGGACTCTGCATACCTTGTTGTTTGCCGACGCGTGTTTACTCAGGGTGAGCACCGAAGCGACACCATGCGTGAGGAAGAACCCCTCGACGTAAAACACCTTGGCACCCTCTACGAGCGGAGCGACCGTCGGCGACGAGAGATGTACCACGTCGAATTTCTCAGCGGCACGCAACGTCGTCACCAACGACCTAGAGTCGATCGATTCCTTCGCGTCAGCGACACCACTCCACGAAAAGAGATGAAAAGGGAAGCAAAAAGACGACAACGACAGCGACAACGACAAAAAAGGCCCTTACCGATGGTGGCCCGTGATGACGACAGCACAAGCACCCGTCTTCTCTCCCTTCTTGACGAGGTAAACTTCATCCAACCCTTCCCGCCTATTCGCCGTCCGCAACTGCTCAGCGAGATCGTCGTCGCCGACACTTCCCGTGTATACCACCGAGCCGGAAGGGAGGACGTACTATCCATGCCGTGGTTAGATCAATCGAGAGAAACACACGATCGTGAGTATAGTACTCACAGCAGCCCCACGCGCAGCGTTCTGGGATGCTCCTCCAGCGACGTACGTGACCGGATAGTTTTTTACGATCTCCTCGTAGCTACGGTGAACCAGTCGTCAGTAAACCTCCAATCGTTTTGATGGCGAAGGTACAGAACGATGGGGGGATTGACGCACATCGGTTGATGCTTTTCCTCGGCGAGGATCGCATCGTTGGCCAGCAGATCGTACTTTTTCAAGAGTGCCTCTCCGTCTCGGACCTGCACATCAAGAAGTGGATTACCCAAAGCGAAAAGTTGGTAAGACATTACGATCGAGAGAGAGGATAGAGTGCAGGGACGTCGACGGAGAGCTGTGTGGGGTCAAGGTTATGGAAAGAGATAGAACCTGTCGCGTGGGTCGCCAATCCGGGTTCTCACTAAAGAGGACACAAATTACCGCGGTCGCGGCTCCAAGAAACCAAGCGTATTTATTCCACAATGCGAAGACAAGGGATATAGTTGGGGAAAGCGTGGTAAGAACGGAGGGCATATTGGATATAGCGAGGGAAAGCGTGGTGAGAACGGAGGGTATATTATGTATCAGCTCCCTGGGCCTGAGAAAACGTACGGACAACGATATTGGGTACAGTAATGCACTGAGCAAACTGGTGGGTAATGGCAATGTTACTAGTTGCTCGAGCCTTGATAGCACACAAGTCACGGAATGCAACGGAAAAAGCAAAAATAAGAGACTTGGTGGATGCTAAAGATGCCTTCAGTGTCTGGACATCAGCATCAGAAAAGAACATAAAACTTCTGAAAGAAGGAGGCTTTGCAAAGAAGGAAGCAACCTTGTCATAATATTCATCTTTAGATGTGCCCTCACTGGCAGCAGGTGAACCTCTGGTGATTGCTCCTGTTCTCTGATACATTTTCCATGCTTCCTCAACATGGGTTTCAATATCCTTCAGGTTTTCAGTAAAACCAAAAATGCCAATCATCCTGGCTTGAGAAGCTTTGGCCTCTGCTGCAATCCAAGGCCTGCTCAGATCCTGATCTTCTTCCATGGAGTGATTCTTGAGTCTCCTATAGTCAGAGAGAGTCTCTTTTCTCAGGTTGTCCCCTTCCTCCACCAAAACATCTAGGATGAATGGTGAGCCTTGACGTTTAAGAGGGGTTTTTTTGGAGATATCCTTGACACCCTTTCCCTGCTCCAGTTTCCATGCATACCAAGGCTGTTTGGCTCCCCATTGCCGCTTATCTTCATCATAGACAGGAACCTTGACTCTAAGTCCAGTCTTGTTTGCATCCAGACAAGTGGTAAACCTAGACTAAATATTAATGAGATATTCAAGGAAAATAAATAAACTGACATGTAGGCCAAATGGATGGCTTTTTTACTTCCATACCCAAGCTCATAGACTGCAGCATCATGGTACTTGGAATAAAGCCCAACTTTTGTCTCTGCAAGTCCCAGCAAGAGGACATTTTGAAAAGCCTGCTGGGCTTTTTTGTGCTCAAGCATAGAAATGTTCTTGTCAAAGTCTCTAACATGCACCACTTCTCTCTCAAAGAAGGTGGAGAGATTAGAAGGGGATGTACAGAGAGGAGAGCCTCTGAACTGCTCTACCAGAGGCTTGTTCCAGTTGAGCATTACAGTATCTATGAGAGAAAAAAGTACAAATAAATAATGCAATTTTATTTGCATCCACTTACCTCCATCATAGTCTAAAAGAATTAATTTCAGTTTTAATTTTGTAAAAACATAATGAATGAATACTTACCTCCTCCACCAAGATAGCTGGCTAAAGATTGTTTCCCTTTCACAGGGAATACAATTACATTAAAGTAATTGCTCAGTTTGGGATGAGCAACTGCTCTAACCTTTTTTTTGTGATAAATCATGAGGATTAAATATGTGTGATTATTCACCTTTTGAACATCAGATGGAAGTCTTGTTGGATTTCTGGATACCTTGAATTTGGATTAATAATAAATAAAGAGTAACAAATAAAAAAACTCACAAGAACCTCACCAAGAATCATATCAGTTTGCTCACCAGTGGAGGGGTTGATTATTGACTCAGAAGATCTGAAATGGATTTCTCCCTCTTCCAAGACACCATAAGGATCTAAAAATAAAATTAAAGAAAGAGTTGTAATATAAAAAATAATTACCAGGAATAATGAAAGCATCACATGAGTCCACAACTGGAATGTGAAACTTCTCCACATAAGCATTCAGAACTTTAGTGATAACAGACTCCAGTTTTTGATATAGGAGATCTAGTTTCAGAGGATGAAAACCAGCTTGGAGAAGCTCCAGCACAGTTTCATAAAGAGTAAGAGGCTGGCCAGAGTACTTTTTGTGACTGGCATCAACTGAGGACTGGAGGTAGTCTTCTTCATCATCACTCTCCTCATCCTCTTGGTCTTGGTCATTCAAAGGATGAAGCCTTCCAATACCTAAGGCACGAGCTTGCCCTGTAAGAATTCTCCTCAACCTACTCACCACAACACTGCCTGCTCTTTCCACTGCCTTCCAAACCATAACCATGGAATGAGGTTGGGTCCAATCAATAAATGACTGAATCTCCTCCCTCAAACCTAATGCCATCAGATCTTTCAAGACCTGGTGGCTGATTCCATTATAGGAGAGGTTGATTAGGGTCTGGGAAGATAACCGACTAGGGCTGGTTACCCTAGAAGGTGCAAGAAGATCAAAAATCCTCTGAGCTGGACCAAGTTCAGATGCAGGCCCCATCTGGATTTTGGTTTGGGATGACCTAATCCATATCTTGGCAGGCCCATCTGGAGTCTGCTCAAGAGGATCAGGGTGTAACACCCACATCCCCTTTGACCCACCTATGCGGCCTTGTACAGCAGTGGGCCTGCTGCTGTACTTCATAAGCCTCATGATCTGGGTGAGAGCAGCTCCATTAATAAGGCCACAGCCATCAGTGAGCACCTTCTCAGCAGGTATTTTGCCTTCCCAATCCTGGGGGCTGACATCTAACAAAGGAGTTGCATCAATAAGAAGACCTTTACAAAGTAAGTTACTTACTTATGTCTAAGATGTGATGTATATGTTGGGGTTCAAACTCAATGGTAGGGACAGAGGTGGAGAGACCCAATGCCCATCGAGTTGACCATTTACTGATTGGCTGCAATTGAAATATTAACTTTAACTTTACCTAAATTTTATCCCTACCTGCTGGTCATTCAAACGGAGGGGGTTATGCCAATTGATAAAATCCTTCAGGGACTTCCGAAATTGATCTCCATCTTGGTTGCTTGAAATCCGTTCAAAGTCCTGATTCGTCTCTATCATATACATGCTACCCTCTTTCGCATGAAAGGGTAGGAAGACCCTTCCACAAAGGATGAACTTGCTGGAGCTCAGCAGCAAGCGAACCTTATCACCCTCCTTGTACAGGAAATCATTGGCGACTTTGACTTGCAGTATATGGCGTGAGCCGAGGTACCGAGAAAAGCGATGGGAGCGGCGGATTTCGGGCTTCTCGAGCTGTATCGCGTATTGACCGTGCGCCAGTACCAGCCGGCCGACTTGTTGGATCCGACCGCCGTACCAGCTGTCCTTGCCCTTCCACAGACCCATTCCGCCCAGTCCGCGGCCTTTGTTCTCGAGGATCGCGTCCTGCTCGCGGTCGTACTCGATCCTAATAACATCACGTGCCACATGAGTAAATGCGTTGCGTCGACTAAGCGCAATGAAATGAAAAAAAAAAACCCCACCAAGCTTCCGCCGCGGGGACCCGAGGAACCTCGCGCCCTTGCATTACGGCTGTCACTTGGTGCGCGGCCTGGGCGTTAGTTCCGCGGAGTTGCTGGACCTTTTCCAGGGTTACCGAGGACCACGTCCAGTTTCCTTTGGTGACACCACGTGCGATTTCATATATCGTTCCCCAGGCAAGGTGGTTCGCGTCGAGGAGGGACTGGGCCGAGGCGTCGTGGGCGATGATGAAGGGGTCAAGGTCCCTGCCGAACACGGACTCGCACGGCGCACTTGGCGTAGCATGAAGACGTTTCGCCGGTTGAGGTAGGGTACTCGGCGAAGGGGGCAATGCATTCGGGCCCGGGACGTCGTGCATATCGGTGGCTCTTTTGGAGGGGACAGCGATAGCGGACGGCAGTCGCACAACACTCGTAGGTGGTGGTTTGGTGGCAGTGGTGGCGGCACCGAGACTGATGACTGTAGATCGTGGATGAGTATGGAAATTCGTTCGGACGTTGGCCGGTCACGGAGAAGACCCACGTTCTTCGACTGATCGATCGAATCAGCGCTCAGGTGAGGGCGATGGGTGAAGATGGTGGAGGCGCCATGAAGACGGGACATACCTTGCATTTCCTCTATGCCGGAATCGATGTCCATCGGTGATGGCGAGCGGTTTGAGGTCGTCGCCCTTTGGATTGTCAAGGTCCGCGTACGCTCCGATAGGGTGACACGAGACGTTGACAACTCGGCACCTATCGTCGTTGCTTCCGGGCCTAAAGAATGGAGGACAGACGAGGAACATGGGTGATTGGTCAGATCACTGCCAGTGACGATGTTCGATACCTACCCATGACTTTCATGTGTTCTGCAAAGATGTCTAGTCCCTCGAAAAATTCGTCTTCGTCGTCCTGTTAAAAAAAAAACACGAAGTAAGATATAATATCTCTTTTCAGGCTTGCTCGCGCACGAAATCGATAGGCATGATTGTCTGGTTGTTTTGAAGTTTTGAAGTGGTGTGCGTCGATGATGGTAGCGGTTCAAGCAAGAAGTGCTCAAAAAGATCGATCCTTGGAATGAGACAAAATAGTGAACGGCGATTTCGCGCGCGCTTTGCGTACTGGACTCGCTGTGGCGATGAATGATATCGATATCGATGGGGTCCAAGTATGCCTTTCCGGTACAGCAGAATTCGTTGAAACTCGAGTCTGTAGCGAGGCACCAACTCGCAAGGTCTCAGGGCATTTATGACATGGTGCTTGCTGTCACGCGTAAAAGTGATGTTCGCATAGGAGACGAGAACCCAAGGACAGAGAGATAGAGATTATGTCTTATTACAAAAGGCTTACAACGATCATACAATAAGCGATTACTTGCGTGCAAAGGTGATCTGTGGAACGCATAAGTACGAGACAAACGACGAAATAAGATACATGCCTTGATCTTGTTCTCTCCGTCGAGCTTGTAGTTGTGCAAAGCGTCCTTGGCGACCCCTGCGCTTGTCTCGTCCATATACTCCACGAACGCGATGTCTCGTTTCGTGGGAATGAGCCGGACTTCGTGCAGGTTTGGATATCTGGCGAATAACAATCAATAGATGTGGCGGGGAAGTGAGGGTAAAAGGCTGACTGGGAGAAGAGTGCCATGAGTTGGTCCTTGGTGACACTCTCCGGTAGGTTTTGCAAGAATAAGATTTTGTTGGGCGGGAGATATTCGTCTGGCATTTGTACTGCTGGTCGTTTGGGTGCTGGGGCCGCAGCGGCACCGTCGACTGGTGACGATGCGTCAGTCAAACAGAAAAGTAAGAAGGGTGCAGGCCTACCCTCTGCAGCCATTCTCTTCGAACGGAACTTTTGCTTGAGAGGATTGGTGTAACGAGTCGTTCCTTGATTTCATTTATAGATTAGATGTGCACAAGTAAACGGTGAGTGTGGCATACGTTTGTGCTCGGCTCTCTGAGCTTTGTGTGCCTCGAGGTTCTCAGCATCCAGGTGCTTCACGACTGCGTCTGACCTCGTTCGGGCAAATGATATTTGCTGAGGCGTGGTCTCAGCAACGATGGAATCGATAATTAACCAGAGATGTCCTACCATGGGTTTTGAGTACAGAGGAAATCCCCGAACCTCTTTCATTGCTTTAGCAGCGATCTCGGGTGATGCGAACGACACGAATGCTTGACCGCGCATCCGCAGATTACTGTGGGCAACAACATCTAGGACTTCACCATACGATTTGAAAAGACCTCGCAAAGATGCTTTAAGTACTGTTTCCAGACGACCATCAGTTGACTAGAATGGGCATATCGTCAGGGATACTGACCGTCGACTTTTATCTTTTCGTTGAGATTTTGGATATAAAGGGTTTCCGAAGCGACTTCAGGCTGTTCTGGAGACTGAGCCGCGGCGTCGGGCACCGGGGGCGCGACTTGGCCAGGAATTTGGTCTAGTGGGGGAGCCTGAACGTCGGCCATGACGGTAAGTAGAGGTGAGGATACGCTTGTTTGATCTTGAAACGACACACTTCCTCTTCTGTACAGTACTAGCATCTGCCATGCGGCTTTCTTCAAAAACACGACAATATGTACGATATCTAACTGGCGTTGCCATATACCACAGCGATTGCGTTGCACCGAGTTTCTAGAGTTACAGGAATCCTTTTCTTTCTTTCTTTTTTTTGTGCAAAGGGAACGTTTTTCGGGATTTGCCGTGCTTTGTACGACTGCCGCCGCTGTCATCGTTACCGCCGCAGCGCTTGACTCTTGGCTGGACCAGCTCTGTAAACTTCTCACTCACTCATGGGGCGCTGGACGCAATACGACGAGGTGTGTCATTTCTTTAATGGTTGTCCCGCATCAACTGACGCACCATGTTCAGGACGATTATAGACTTCCCGAGGGAGTGAAACGCATTGGCTATGATACCGACACTGGGTGCTACTACTTTCGTGATCGGGAAGGGCTCATGTACAGAGGTCCTGAAGGCTCCGAGTTCGGAGAATTGACCCAAGGTACCGGTCTGCTGCTCGTACAGCAGACGGCAATCCTAATTTTGTGTAATAGTCGCCCAACTGCCTGTCACTGTCTCTGCGGAAGGAGGCAGTGACAATGACGTTGAGGCTGCACCTGCTCGTGGTGATGGTTACCAACCTCTTGCAGCAGATGAGGTATGTACACTGCCAAATATCGTGGGTACACGTACGGCTGACCTAGACTACTTGGCTCAGCATGGCTCTCGTCACGTTCTCCGAGGAGGCGTTTATCGAACACTTTTCCCTTTCTTCCTTATCATCGCGGTCGTCCTCTTGCTTATCTGGCGGCTCGCATTTTCACCCACTCTTGCCACACCTGCCCCCTGTCCCAGCACAACGATTCCGTACATCATTCAGCCTGGTGACAACTGTTGGGACATCGCTCGTCGCCACAATTCAACCTCTGACAAATTACGCATCGTTAATCCCAAGATTGTCTGCAGTGATCTCCATCCGGGAGACCGGGTTTGCGTCCCTGATGAAGGGTCCTCCATAAGCAGAGTCTTTTGATCCGTGCAGCTGAGTGTCTTCCTTGTTTCTTACTTGTACCTCGTCATCACTTGTACCATATACTGCTTTGCACACTGGGACATTTTTTATCGTTGGACATATTTTTCGCTTGGTCACAAAAGACTGCGTATGACATCACATTCGCATCGTGGGATTATCTGCACAGCCACTTCGGCATGTTGAATTATTGAGTCTGAAACGTACGACTTTCCTCGACACTCTTACGATCACTTGCACGAATTCACGACCTTCAGAGATAACATACTCACTTTCTGTACATTCTAACAAATGGCTTTCGAAGATTGGATTCGCAAGGGACACCCCAGTAAGCTTGTTCTCTCTCTGCAGTTATCCATCTGAAACCTCCCGCAGTTGTGCTCGGATTGCTTATTGTTTTCAGTATCATCGAGGTACGTTTGTCCCCACTCCAGAGCTACATCCCGATTCAACGGCTCTGCAGCTATCAATATCGGCCTTCCTCGTTGCTCAATTTAACAGACACCACAACTACTTCAGTACCGATGAACGCGATCGCACTGCTTTCCTCCTGTTTGCTTCCACCTGGACGATTGTGCTATCTGCACTATACATGTTTTTCTTCTTCACCCTGCCAGA
Source organism: Neoboletus subvelutipes (assembly GCA_003316035.1). NCBI lineage: Eukaryota > Fungi > Basidiomycota > Agaricomycetes > Boletales > Boletaceae > Neoboletus > Neoboletus subvelutipes. The sequence continues at coordinate 845 of QFEF01003088.1, read as the reverse complement.
TAGCGTGATGAACAGTGTTGGATCTCATATTGTCTTGTAAGCATTATTTGGTTCCTCCTCTCGTTCGGTTCGTTGACACGCGACATAGTTTACTCCTCACATGGATTTTCTGGACCGCAGGCGCAGCCAGCATCACTGCGGCTCTTGGTGGTGGATTGAACTGCGTGTAAGTACACATTTAAGACGTGGTTGATCGTTTCAAACCGGAGCATCCACAGCCATCAAACCTTGTTTGTTTATTGCGGACAACTGAATGCCCTGGAGGGTTTTGCCTGGCTGATTTGGTAAGAAGCGTCTCAAACATAATTCCCGTCTTATTCACCTCATTCTCTCAGGATTATCGTTACGTTTGCGATCATCGTTGTGGCTATTCGTGGTGTGTTTGCTGCACGGCATGGTGACGGCCTCAAGGGCCCGCTTGTTGTATGAGCAATTTTCATTGCGTATCGCCTTCACATTGCCTATCTTTTCAGACGGATTACTCTTTTTATCTCTTGATTCTTACTTATTTCATACTGCGACACCCTACTCATTCTATCCTGTTGTTCCCCTCTCATCCTACACTCACGAATCATTTAACTTGCGGACACCTCCCAGCGTTACTACCGTATTGACTATTGGCTTGTAACGACCTACCTTTGTGTAGCCACATGAATGCTGTTAGAGCATAAATATTGTTGGCTCCAGTCGTGGTGACGCGGTGACGAGTGTATCCGAGGTTGACAGCCATAAGAGTATAATACGACCTCTTCGAGCGAACTCTGCTCGTCTCGATGGCGGCCAATGTAAATAACCTCGATTTCGATCCAGGCCAAAAGGTGATCATGAACGCGTAATAAATAACA
>QFEF01003078.1:0-13413 GCA_003316035.1 Neoboletus subvelutipes | reverse complement strand
ATTCGGTCTTCCTCGTTTTCACGACTCTATGGCAAGATGTTTTTCACTGGACGGTCGTCTCAACTGTAGTCCATATGTAAGCATGCGCCGTGAAGGTACAAATCATCTTTTTTGACATTCCTTTAGGTTACCGCTCGGTGTGGCTGCCTTGATAATGAGCTTCACGGGGCCATTGTCTAGAACATTCGGCCCGAAATGGGTTATTCTAACTGGTCTCTCCATGGTGGCCGTAGCCACCGTCCTATTCGCTGTAGGTGGTCGTCGACCAGAAAATTATTGGCCCTACATATTTCCTGCTTTTTCTCTTGGTAGTGCTGGCACCATGTTGACATATAGCCATACAAAGTAAGTGAAATATACTCCTATTCCCTGTGGCACACCTGATGATCATGGTTTGACAGCATCGCTATCTTCCAGACTACACCAGCATCCATGACAGGTACAGTGGGCGCAATCTTCAACGGAGCCCTCCAATTTGGTTCCGCGATCGGGCTTGCGGCGTTCAGCGCGATCGAAACGTCCGTGGAGGCTACTCATGGTGGCCCGCAAGAGCACCATGGGCGTGCAGCCGCATTCTGGTTTCTTCTGGGAATCGTGTTGATCGAAATTTTCTCTGTGTCCTACTTTTACCAAACGGGGACGGACCACGGACCACAACCAAAGCTTGATGACCGCGACGACAACGTCGCAGTGAGGGACCCGGAGGAAAAGCCCGACGAAGCCAAGAATGGTGCACTGGCGGTGGAAGAGGGGCGCATGCACCGATTATCGCTAGCAAGGCCAGAGTATAACTACAGCGAAAGTACTTTGCAACACGTCGAAGACACAGCTTGAATCCATGGGAGTATACGTCGCACTGGTGCGCATCCCCGACGGTGGATATTCCATTCACCCGATCCGCGATTTAGAAGACAAACATTTCATTTCATCGTTTCGAACTTCACTCTCCCTCCGGTTAGTACTATGTACAACGGGTGGGCAATCGACTCATGCAAAAAAAAAAAAAAAGGCGACGCGAACCTGGTGGAACGGGATGACACGGAGGGAAGGAACTCACTCTCATTCGTAAATATTTCATATCGCTGCACGGAGATCTAGATCTGTACTCGCACTTCTAAACTCTTCGCGTTCAAGTTCAGCATGTCATTCATTTATATTAATAATATGGTAGCTTTCGTCTCTAGACGGGTTAGTTCCAAGTTCCATCGACGCTTCACAGCGCTCCTGCGTTCATTGGATGACGCAGCAATAGCAAAGACCGACCGTTTTTGGCGCCTTTTCAGAAGTCCGGAGGGCTCCGGCGACCGTATGTACACAATTCATGGACTCGGGGCTCGCAGGGGAGTCATTTTCGCTACTCAAATCACGCCTCGGAGACTCCCGACGAAACACTCAAACACCTGGCATTAAAGGATGATAATGAACGTGACAGGTGCGAAACGGGACCCTCGTCGTATGGCAAAAGTCTCTGGACGTTCCAGGGTGCGTTCACACACACATGATACTTCCGTGAACGATCAGTTGCAGAATCTGCAATCTCTCGGATTTTGCGGGCGGCACCATTATGAGCCTGGAAGAAACCCTACCACAAGCAGGTACATAATACAATTGATACCTATGCTTGAAGTCGCTGTAGTAACATCTCACGGTATACGGCGATAGTGTGTCAACCACACCGTGGGTGAGACATCTTCCAGTGGCTCAGGCTTTTCGAATGGATCCAGAAACAAAACATGTTCTGGGTTGCCACCGCACCCCTTAGCGCACACGGCCATATTACTGTTTCACCCAAACGGATAGCCAACTGCTTACACGCGGTCAACTCAAAGCAGGTCTGGTTTGAGGGTCTCTCCAGTAGCGGTAGGTAGTGTGCACCTTGTGAGCGTTTGATCCTTTTTCATCAACTCCAAACACGGCGGACCGTCTTCAGGTGTTGAGGCCATTTAGGCTCATGTTCCGGAGAATGGCCGCAGAACGGTCATGTTTTGTGGTTTCGAAGGCCTCCGGGCCTGCGACAAGGTTGAAAACGTAGACAGGATACTTGCCGCTTCTCACGATCGACAACATGCAGAGCAGGAGTAGGAGCTCCCGTGTGCCACAGAAAGTGGCGATGACAAAGAGTCGACACCGCAGTTGTCTCTGCGCGTACTGGCTACTCAAGAACATGAAGTCTCTGCTGACCCCCAGACGCTATTCTTGGCATGACTCTGCAGAGCCACTTCAATCAAGACTGCACTCGGCCAACAGCACGGGGATTGCTAACACAACAGGAGGCCCCAACTGGTCTGCATCGGAGTTTGTGGTAGGAGAGTAACTGTGTTTGCGATCACTAGAGTTGCGGGAAGTTGGCGGGCGTATCCGAGCTGACGCACGAGCGGCAAGCGTCGAATTCTCTCCGCTTGAGCGGATCAAACGAGATGACATTGACAGGCCTTGTCATCTGTTACCCGTGTAGACAAACCCATGCGCGTCGTTCGCCGCACGTAAGGATACTCAACGCACACCGTCGGCATGGCGGGCGTCTGCGTGAATGGAACCTCGCCAAAGGTGGTCCTCCGCATGCCAGGAATTCATGATTTACAAGAATGCGTTCGGCGAGCCCATTAGGATGCTAGCCAGGTCGCAAGGGTGTCCGCCCCATGCGCGATCTGGTATCATGGTGTCCTGTATCCTGGTTTATCTGATGGGTGGAAGATGGGTGTTCTGCTGGTACACCAGTCTTGTCGCCCGTTTCTTTCTCCTTGCTACTCTTTAGAATAACAGTGTCGCGGTCAAAGGGAACGTGACTGACCCGGTGCCAGTATGCAAGGCTTCTTTACGAGATGCCGTGGAGCTTGCTCGTTGGGAAGAGGAATAGCGTACAACTAATGGTAGGACGACGACACGCAACGAGTCAGCAAGTGATGTAAGCGGGAAAGCGATTCGTTCTCTTGTCACTGTAACATAATGTTATTACTAACCGAAGGAACACTCTTCTTCTGGAATATCGCCCGAAGTGACGGTTCGAAAACAAAGGAAGAACTGCAGGTTTCCAGGATCACGAGTTGGAGGGGTTCAGTGGTTGCTGGTCCAAAGGAGAAAGGACACTCTCGTACCTTGGGTCGTTCATCTAGTCTTGCTAATCCGTTTTTGGTCGTCAAGGCAAGAAGAACGACTGTCAGTGATGACGCACTGTCGCAAACACATAACGCACCAGATGAAAAGTTGGTTGGAGGGTTTGGTGACGAGCCGGATGACAGTCAGGAGAGGGCCGCTCTCAGCAAGCGGACTGTAAAACCAGGCCAGGTGCGTCAATCAGAGCATATCAACGTTTGCAATGATGTCTGCTTACCGTCACTGGCCTGCAGGTCATTCTTGCTATAGCTACAACGCCGTTCGAGGAAACGGCTCAAGAGGTACAGATTAATACGACCCGTCCTCTCAGTCGTCCCCTCAAGAGAAAACCCGAACCAGGTGGATATGTCACCTCGTCCGATGTGGAAGACCCGGTGTTCCAGGATGGTTATGACAGTCCCATGGATGTAGATGTCGGAGAAGCCATTGAAGACGACAACAACGATCTTGAAGGAATCGAGGAGGCTGGATGGTATGGGGGAGACCCTTTGGGGGCTGACAGCATGGGTACCGTCCGCACTATAGGGATGATATTAATCAAACGTTTCTTTGAAGGCATACCAAAAAAGTCAAACACAAGCTGGGTAAGCCCCCTATCAGCGACACGAAACCTTATGACGGCTGATATGATCCAACAAATCCAGCTGGTGTCACGGTTACAGCCACGCCAGAAGTCCCCAGCGCCGCAACCACAACCTCGACTGACTTCCCTGCAGAGTGGTTCGAACAGGAACGATGGAAGTGTAAAGTCCTTCCAACGTTGCGCCTCTGGGCAGCCGCGCAACCAAACATGTGGAACACGCCCAAGGAAAAGATTGTGGGTGTCCTCGGCTGTATCATTCCCATCGTTTTCCCGGAGCTCTCCGAAACGGCGAGGATGCTCACTGCCCAGCACCAGATGGTGTCCGCAGTAAGTTACTCCATTTACATACAGATAAATACAGATCTTTGAGGTATCAGGGATATCAATGTCTCTGCAACTGGCGCCACAACATCGGATCCACTGCGCTCTCCCTTTGTGTCAGCTTGTTTGATGACCCTGCCCAGGAGGAAATCTCGAACAAACTGGTGTCTTGCTGACACGCCACGGCTATCTGTACAAAAACATTGACTGTGACGACCCCCCAAAGGCTTTCAAGTCCGAATTCATCATCCAGCTACTTGTTCACGTTTACTTGCCCTCCATCAAAGGCTTTGCGGATTTTGACAAGCTCGACACCTCAGCGCTTGCCTACTGCGGTATCCAAGGTATTTTGGGTCTTTGTGGCGCTGCGGTATTTCTTATATCCATTACTGCTTCCCAGCACTAGCTTAATAACACCATTCACAGGTCCAGCGTGCCCTTATCCTCATCAGCGAAGGTGATCTTCTGCAGGATGCCAAAAGCAAAGGCACCATACGCACACCCGCTACTCTCAACAAAGCGTTCGGTAAGGTCACCACCACACCGGCCGTGTTTTCCAAGCAAAATTGGGGAGTAGCTACGAAAGGTCTCTCAGGTGCAACGAAACGTCGTACTCCCGATGAACTCAGTAACATTTCGCAACTTGCACGTGTGGCAGCGGGTGAGATGAGGACAGTCATTGATGGTGCCTCTGATGCAGCCGGGGATGTTTGATCGTAAGTGCCTGTTTTTGTTACCACCATCATCTAATGGTTGATTTTTGGCCTTCCCACTCTCACCATGGTCTTGCTGCTCTCTCCCCTCCCTTTCAGTCTTATCAAATCTTCTGCTTCCTCGTTGTTCGACCCCATCCCCCCCTTAATATCTATACTACTTTCTCCCTTTGATTTACTTGGCTGGGCCCAGCCTTCGAATACTTGACGCAATAATCAACAATTTATGTTGCGGACGCATCATCCCAATGCATCACAAGTACCTGCAACTTACCCGTCTTTATCAGCCTTGTCCAAGTTCATTTAGTGTGCCACCCTGCGCTAGTTTTTCCTCTCCTCAGCTAGTAAGGCCTATCGATCATGTTTGTTTGTCCAACAATCATTGGATATGGAAGAGGACGAAGGTTATGCTCACCATGGTACGGCCTTGCGAATCACGATGTAGTGCTTCGCGAAGCAGCTTCTTGAGGTAGGACTAACCTGACACGTTAACAATGTATGATATTGTGCGTGCTAGGTACATAATTCGAAGTCGTGTTGCCGCATCGTAATGATGCCAACGACAAACTCATGTCCTGCCAGTGCCACTGGCAGTCCTGGATTCAAATATTTAATAGTACATGGTCATAGTGCACTTGACCAACACTAAAAGGTACCATACGTACAACTTGAGCAAAGCGGAGAATCTTGACCATCGCCCACCAACTCGTTGCGATCAGTGAGTCCAACTAGAAACTCGCCGAAACGTTTCACGAGGAGCCTTGTGCTGCGTGAATCTTGTCAGTAATGCTGTATCGCCTGATCGCACTTCAAATTCCTCCGCAACCTGGTAGTCACATCCTCCGGGAAGCCTTACCGGCATGCCACGAAGCCTTTTACAACTGTAACAGTTTGCTTAGAATTAGTGTTAGGGTTTGCCATTACTAAACTGCTAAAGATGAGACATAATTACTCGTGACAACCTCTAAACTTCCTCGCGACATAGTTCTGCGAAAACGGTTGCTCCCGTAATGGGAAGCGCGAAGGTAAGCCCGATCAAGTCATCAATGAGTGGGACCAGTGCAGATATCAATGGCATCACGGGATCCCCGTGCGCCTCCGAGTTCCGCGGCCCCCCGCCAAGGCATTATCGAAGCCTATGACTTATAGAACGGCCTGACCATCTCGAATAACATGCACCCCAAGATTTGAGGTTGCCGCCTTGCAGACGAGCTTGAGGGCAACGCCCCAGAATATAGTCAGGCGTGGCTGACGAGGCCCGGTGATAAGTATATAGATGGCGTTCATATCGACATTATTGGACTGCTTAGCATCGTACTCGATGGGACCGCATATTAAACATGATTCCGGGAGCTGTGGGCGGCACAACGTCAACGTAGGCACCTCATCGAGATGAAGAGATCGACGGACTGTCGGGCAAACGAGAATCCGTTGAAATACTCATCCTGTCTGTACTAGGTGTTCAGGACAGGGGGAATCATTGGACGGTGGATAGCTGAGCACACATCTGACACGGAATCTATGGACGGTTGCATCGACTCGACAGAGGCAGAATTGGAGACCGTCCTCGGCATTGTGGACACCCTTTCTTTTCACCACTCGTGTCCGAGCGTGCGTCCAATGTGGTCAATGTCCTGCGTGGTTCTGCAGGTGGAGGTCGGCCTCTTGTTCGTCCACTCTTTATCCGCTTACATCCCGTCAGTGCATTGGACCGAGTTCTTCGCTTCGCCTCTGCGGGCTGCTAGCATGGGTCCGGACCTCGGCTTGGCCCAGTGCACCAAAGACCTATCCTCACTGGTGCTTGACGGAGTCGAACGAAAGTAGTGTCGGAATGCATGTCATTTAAAATCTATCGGTGTCAGTAGCAAGAACATGTCGGTATCAAGAACATGAATCCAGAGGAGATATTTCATGAACACGGATATTATGAGCATCGACGCTGACACCCATGACGGACTCCATCACGATCAACTCGTTTTCTCGTTCCATCTGTAAATCAAGAGACTCATCAGCGCTCTGGCGAAAAAGAGTGGCGACGCGCTTAAAATGCATGTACTCACAAATCCAAAAACAATTTCCAGAGAATGGAAAACATGATGCTCTGGAAACCATTGGCTACAATCCGTGTTTTCAGGCCTCGTCCAAACAAACCCTGGACGCCGTCGGCAGCAATCACTGCACGCGCTGCATCCATATACCCGATGCGGGTAGCATTAACTTGGCGGTAGGTCTTGACTACACGTAAAGAATTCGAGACGCTATCGGAAACTACGGACGCCGCGAATCCGATGACCGCTGAACGAAGAAGCTTCTCAAGAACGGTGGTGGGCAGGGGAAGGGTCGCATCGAGGTAGTTGTATGTCGCGAACCACTAGACAGATTCGAGTCGAACCCAAAAACAGCGCAACAAAGAGAGGGGTACCTACGGGATAATTACCCACGAATGTGGCTGCTGCTGTTGCTAAGGCACCATACCAAAGAGAACCGATGCCATATTTCTTGACCTAGACACGAGAGACCCAAGTATATGAGATTGTGTCATCCCTAAAAGTCGATCACTAACCCTAGCTCTGAGCAGAGGTATACCATCCTTCCCTTGAGTTTGCATGGTAGTCTTGATGGTATCAACAGGCGTCAAAACCATCCTGAAGCATGCCGCGGCTACGCTCGCAAAAGCGGTTTTGATGAACGTTGGGAGCTTTCTCATAAAGGTGTTGCTCTGCAAGAGGGCGAGAATACCCGCGTTGGCTGCGGTATCACCAAAGCGCGACACAGGTCCTTGAATGAGTGCGGCGAGGAGACCCTGGTAGTACCTCGTCCAACCACCGTCTGCATAGAGCGTCTTGATCGCTTCGGTGGTCGTAGTTCCGTAGCGGTATTGATAGTTCATGATTGTTCGCAGAGGCTACAGGGGACCACTGAGCACAGTTAAATATAGACGCTTATCTGCATTCACCATGAGGGTCAAGACCTGGAGGACCATAGCTAGATATGAAAACATGAGTTACTGCTCAAAGTTGAAACCCATACCTAAAACACTCACCTGCGGCGCCACTGAGTCCACCACCGAGTGCACTCTTGAGAGCCTTGCCCAAGTCGAACTAGGAAATGCGAATCGACCATGAATGAGTAACTCTCAACGAGAGCGCTACTTGAGACAAAACCACACCTCAACATCATCCGCATCGATGAATCCTTTGATGAAGAGGCCCACCACGATGAGCGACGAGAGCACGATGACGCTCTGGAACGCTATCGTCGGCCATGACCTCGTCTTCGAAGTTTCCACATCATCGGCTACGAGAGTGGCGTGACCGGACTCCTCATCACTGCCATCCGCAATGCAAGGGTCCTGGATAGGTTCACCGTGATAAGTGGGTGGTTGAGAGGGACTCAGCAGAGGTTGGGCCTCTGGGTTGGTGATCGACCCGGCAGACATGGGGTGTTAGTGAGAAGCGAACAAATCCGCACTTCTCTCCCCACGGTGATATTATTGCTCGCTGACGAATCCGAACATGATGATCTGAGCCAAGCAGTAATAAGTATAGAATGCGTGAAATTGTCAAACAACCTTGACTGAGATGTTGCTCAAAAGCTCGAGAGCCACTGAGTGGCAAATTGTGGACGATAATACTTGTTTGAAGTTGCTTCCATTGTTGGTACTATCGCCTGAACACGCTCGTCTTAGCAGGCTATCCGCTCAAAACTAAATCCTAGTGGTGTACTTTGCGCCCGTTTGTGAGTTGGGGCTTGTGCAGTGCTACTTTGGCTTGACTATACCAGCTGGATAATGAAACTTTGTTGAAAGACTAGTTGATGAAACGTGTAAGGTCGTTTCTTTGACGTGTTGTGATTCACAGTCGTCTTAGCAGCGAGAGAAACCAGTACTTCTTGGACGACGTGGACGCGATCAACAATGTATATCCGATTCGACTCAGGGAACCCCAACATACCGAATACTAAGTATGTAAGTACTGCACGCGCGTGGCAGCTATAATAATAGGTTTTTGAATCAAAACGAAGAGACGCTCGTTACATTCAGACCAAGATCCTACCAAGCCAGATGCACACGGCATACGATAACCGCTCAGCATTGGGGTCAGACTGTAGAACCAACCTGAGCCGTTGCCGACAGTAAACTTGGGGCTCCGAGCTCAAGCTAGGGTTTAAATCAGTAGTACCGTCAACTTCGATACCTTGACGAATGTTGCTCCAGAAAGGTAGGCAACTCGTGCTTGCAACAGTGAATTTTCTCATGCGATGTAGAACATGGGGTTGTGAGTATGTATGTGAATTTCACAAGGCCTACCTGCCAAGTGGACACTGATTCGAGCGAGTTGAACGAAAAAGATTAGAGATTGGAAGAATCATTCAAGCGCAGAGGGTTACCTATCACTGGCACATCCAAATATGGTCTTAGCGAAGGCATTACTATCCGAGACTCGGAGGCTTGTCCCGTCGGTTCAGCCTGCTCAGAATCACTCGTCGCTCATTATTCAGGAAGACCTAGAGTGACATTCAGCAATATAGGCAACTACGTCTACATGAACGGCCTTGATATCAAAGTCGTCGTACCCGTCTGGGTCTCGCTGACTATTGCAAAGTGTGATCACTTGGCGCGCTCACCTGCGTTCAGGGTCAATCGCTTGTGCACGCCCTAAATGCATCCTAACCGAGGTAAGGCTTCAAATCCTGTCTTCCTAAGCGCTCATTGGGCTGCCCAATGGGCAGGTACGCGGCTTGGCACGACTTAAATGCACTTTTCTGGATCGCTTAGACGCTCATCAGCCAATGAGAGGACTCGCTACTTGCGAAAGGACTCGGAGTGTTCAACCGATAACGTTACTCCTCTGCTCTGCAGGTCCGTGCTTCCGTCCGATTCCATCACAAAGGGCCCAACGGACTTGTATTTAAGGAGGACGTGCCTCATCCTGTCCTTCCTTCAAAAATTTCTTTCCTTTTCATCTACCTCCACAATGGTCCGAATCACTCCTTTCTTTTATGCTATCCCTGTCCTGTCTCAGTGTACGTGATACATTTCATCCCTGCTTTGGATTCTATCTTGACGTCTAGTGGTCTCAGTCATCCCTTCGGAATCCACCTCGAATGGGCTCGTCGTTCGTCAAAGCGTTGACCCCAGCTCTCTTCCTTCTGCATGCCAGTCCTCTTGTCAAGTGATCAATACTATGGCCGTAAGCTCATTCTTTACCTCACCAAGCTCTCCTCCCGACCTCAACATCCTTTTTTTTTGTTCCAGACCTGTGGCGAGACTCTCACCTGCATTTGCACCAACACGATCGGCAGTCAGCTGCAGCAATGCATGAACTGTCTCGTCACCTCCGACCCCGCCGTTCAGAGTGAGGCTCAATCGTCCATCAGCAGCTGGAATGAGGCCTGCAACGGTAACTTGTCTGTGGGTAGTCATGCCTTTTTTATATCGTTTCCACGTCATTCCAACTTGCTCACCATCTGCGCTCATCATGTTTAGCTCAGCGGTGGTTCTAGTTCCGGTGGCACCACTGGCACCACTGGTGGCTCTACTGGCGGAACGACAGGTGGTACTACAAGTGGGACGACAGGCAGCACTACTACTGGATCAACAGGTAGCACCCCAGCTGCCACGACCGGTACCTCTTCCAGCGGTGGCACCTCCTCCAACCCATTAGGCGTCACCAGCGGTACCGTCGGCCTCAAAACCGGTGGCAGCACGGCCGTATGTATCGTCGCTGCCTTTGCTGGCGCGTTCATGTCCCTCTAAAAACGTTCAACGTGACGGTTCATCGGGGTTTCTGGGTTCGTCTGTCTTCCTCCCCCCCCTTCGTTAACCGTGTAATGGTGTGAGGGAGTGAACGTACAAGCGATGGTGATGTGTGCTGACTTGCTCGCCTTTTTTACCATCGCATCTACTTGTTTCGTTCTTTATATACACAACCCAATTTATACGCATGTAAGTCTGATGTTTTAGTTGGGAAGGAAGGAAAAAAAAGCAAGTTCTATCAACGACGTGCTAACGGCGATGCAATACCCCCATTAGCAACAACGTTCCAAAAGTGTTTTTCAGCCCCAATGGTGTCACGCTCGAATTGGCTTGAGCTTTTTTCCCTATCGAGTGACATCTGAAATCCGTTCATGAATTGATTTTGTTTTTCGTGCCAGTGCCAACCGATGATGTTATTGACTTGGTGACAGCCTGGCAGGGGTCGCATGGTTACCTCAGTGGCGTCCGTCGGTACCGCAATCATACAAGTGAACTCCGAATTCACATACGTATTTAGCGGTACAGTATGCCAGCGTGTGCCACGTCGGATCAATCTTGTGTTCAGATAATTTCCACACGAGAGCGCAATGCATCACCAGGCTCGTGGCGTACATGCGGACAACGTGAGATGCATGAAAAAAAGCAAACGAAAGTGCGAGGATAATCAGGTACCATTTCAATGCACGAGATAGTCTACACATAAACGAGTGACCACGAGGTGTTAGTCGAAAAGTAATACAAGTATAAGTTCGAGAGAGAGAGACTTGTCATGAGTACTGAGGACATAAGAAGAGATATCATTGATGCTATAGTAAAAAACAAATGAACATACAAGATGATGACAGGTAACCATAGGATATCACAGAGTAAGATCAACATAAGAGACTAGTACATTTTTCATGAGAGGAATGATGCCCCAGGATGTTCTAGGAAATGGGTTTCTTATGGGGCCATGAGTGTGGGTGGTGTTATGATTTGAGCCATGCTCACATCTACTCTTTTCTTTCCTTCCCTTGACTTGCATGAGCCTGTGCCCTACTGCTCCCTTAAACCTTCCTCGAACCCCTGAATGCCTCCTAGCCATTGCTGGAGTCTCTATAACTCTCCTAGCCCTTGCTAGTATCACTATCCTATCTGTTAGAATCTGGAGGTCCGAAGGTCTGGAGTTCAGTGGAGTAAGTCTGGTGCTGTAAGTACCAGAACTCAGCTGTTGCCTAAGGGTGAGAACAACTGATAATTACCTGTAAGTACTGGAACTATGATACCTTACATTAGTCTTGGTAGTGCTGTGCTGGCCTGGCTTGGCCTGAAAGCCCCAGCTCAGGCCTGGCTTAAGGGGGGCTCCGGCCTCAACAAATTGCAGGTAAAGCCCTGAGTCCCCTAAAGCCCCTAACAATGGCCTGGCCTGGCTCAGAAGCCAAGGCTTAGGCTGAAGCCACGGCCTGTTGAGTCTAATATGCTGCATTGGATGTAGTACACCCGGACATCACACAATCACTACTACATAGCTACTACAGGGGAGTCCCAACTGTCCCAATCCTCATCCCCTGTATCTTCACCATCTTCATCTGATTTGGCCCCCTTCTGAGTAGTCTCTGCCAACACAGATAGTTCTTGTCAAAATAATAAACTTGATTTTGAAGCACACTTGTGGAATTGAAGTAGTTTTTGATTCGGGTCAAGTACTACAATTGTCTGTTAGATGTATAGAAAGGAACATTGGAATACTCACTCATAGTGATGATGTATGCATCAGATGTCGATGTACGGTCATAGTAGGTTGATATCTTCCTCAGCCCAGCTTCAAGTGCATCACAGAAATTACTGTATTTCTTGCTCCTCATGCGAGCTGACCACACTTTATGAAGTGCTTCCAGCACTGGCAAAGCGGTGTGTAGAGTAGGGCCATGCTCACTCGAGAATGCATGTTGGGCATCTTCAGCATACTTCAGAAGGTGTAGTGAGTGCTATAATTACCAAGCATAGTACATCACACCTACTGCTAGTAGCGTCAAGACATGGTGGATGAAACGACCCAACAACAACTACTAAAGTCTTGGGGATGCCGAGCTAAGATTTGACTGTAGAATAACAGGAGTGTGAGCGAGGATTGACAAGATCCAAGACTCAAGGAAAGGACTAAGGGTTTGAAGTACAAAGACTTCCTGAGTGGATCTCTTGTTGAAGGGGAAAACTCCAAGAGAACTAGACTGGGGATACCAGTGCTAGGTTCTTGGTCTTTATATATGATCTATATGATTTACGTGTATTGTGATCTAATCTATAGATGCTACACTAAATAGGGGTAACTCATGGTCAACATGAGGAAATCATGTAAAACATGTGTGATGTGCCAGGCATCACAATGGAAGAGAATCTAAGCATGTGTCAAACATGAGGTAGAAGCACTGCCTCTAGAATGGAAGGGAAGTGCACATGTGCTAGACATGAGGCACTGAAATGGAAGATTAAACATGCATCAAGCATATGTGTGCATATGTAAAAGGTTGTGCTCAGCACGGAAATGAAAGACATAAGGAGAACATGAGGAGATCTAGATAGATGATCTAGACTCCAGGCATGAGGCATAATATAGATTGGATGTCTTGCATCGTGTTAGGTTACTGTAGAATCAATGATCATAATGTCATTGCAGACTAGGGGTTAGGTCAGGTGACACAGCCACGTGACTGGGGGATCATGTGATACTAGATCATGTGATTAAGATGGCGCAGTGGCCAAGCCAGCTGAAGGGAACTATCTTCAGTATAGAATCAGATATTGATCTGATTAGATCAGAATAAGATAAGATAAGATAACTTTATTGAAAGTTATCATGTGTAGGCATTGAGCCATAACAGTGGACACGTTCCCACTCAGTGTCATTTAACTGTAGCTCGTATATTTTGTGGCGTTTCTCGGTG
>QFEF01003076.1:0-17541 GCA_003316035.1 Neoboletus subvelutipes | reverse complement strand
TATCTCGTCGGTGCAGGTGTGTTCCTTCTGAGTAATTTTCTGAGCATGGTCACTCATAGGCAAATTGACAGCCCTCGACAGTGGCGCTCAGGTCATGGTGTTCATTGTATCCTTTGTTGTCCAAGGTGCAGGAGGCACTCCTCACCTCTTTCCTGCGTGGTAGGGTGCCAACTAGGGTGAAAATTATGGTCACTGTTTGTATCTTAGCTAGATGCACATATAGCTCTTAGCTTGTATTCTACTCAGACAAACGAACAGAAGCATGGTAGTCTACGATAGCGCATGAGGAAACCGCAAACATTTTGGTTCGTCGGACTTTTCCCGTCAAGGAAATGCAACGATGAGCTTTCTGCATTGCAACTTCCGCGACTGGCAGAAGCACTTTCCTCCCTTCTGGACGCTGTTGATCGCATCCGCATTCTTCAGAGTCGGTCTCATCCTTTACAGCGAGTGGCATGATGCCCGCTCCGTCGTGAAGTATACCGACGTCGACTATCGCGTCTTCAGTGATGCGGCACGATTCCTTTTCCATCCAAGCAAGGACAACGTCGCTCAGGGCCCATTGACAAGCAGGTTAAGTCTGAATGCCGGAAAGTAGGTCATTTTGTTCCTGTCTTGGTTCGTGTCGGTGACCAGCATGTCACGGCTCCTAGCCCATATAATCGCGAGACATACCGTTACACACCTCTGCTGGCAGTCCTCTTACTCCCAAACGAGTTCATTCACGTGTCTTTTGGGAAGTATCTCTTTGCGACTTGCGACCTCATCAATGGGGTGCTCATATATCGGCTGCTCGTGACCTCCATCCTCTCGCGGCCAACACGGGCACCAGGCAGCGATGACGCAAAGTCGCGCAATGCACGACGCGAAAGCGGGGAAAATACACCCAATCCCGATCCAAAAGCATGGGCCGCCTTCCTCGCAGCAACACACCTACTGAACCCACTTGTATTCAGCATCTCCACGCGCGGATCCTCCGAATCCATTCTCTGCACCCTCGTCCTCCTCACTTTGTATTATGTGCTCCATCACCGATGGGACGCGGCCGCCGTGATGCTGGGTATCAGCACCCATTGGAAAATCTATCCTGTCATCTACGGTGTGAGCTGTGTGACAGCCATCGCTGCCCAAACACGACCGACTTCCGGGTGGGGATTCAACCTTGTCGGATCGTTGGTGTGCACGCGGACGCTTCGTTTTGCGATTCTCAGCGCTGGTACATTCTTTTTCCTCGGCACGTTCTGCTACATCATGTACGTCCCTCTCCGCTTTCGTACCTTTGTACCGAAGCCCACCACTCACTGTCGAGGGGCCGGAATCGTTTTTTGCAGATGGGGATACCCGTTCTTGTACGAGGCTTATCTGTATCATGCAAACCGCCTCGATCATCGGCATAACTTTTCCCCGTACTTTTACCTCACGTATCTCACCTACCCCGGTCAATCTGACTCGCTCAACGACCACGCTTTTTCGCTCACTCGACGACTCCTTCGTTCGCCGCTCACGAGCCTCGTCCCACAGCTCTCTCTGTCCCTCGGCACGGGCCTTTTGTTGGGTCGACGCACCCAAGATCTCCCGTTTGCGTGGTTCGTGCAGACGTTTGCCTTTGTGTTGTTCAACCGGGTGTGCACCTCGCAGTACTTTTTGTGGTATACACTCTTCCTACCCCTTTTGGCCCCTCGTGTACGGTTCTCGTGGTGGAACGCCGTCATCTGGGCTGGCACACAGGCTGTCTGGCTCGCCGAAGCGTACAAGCTCGAGTTCTTGGGAGAGAACGTGTTCTTTAGTCTTTGGCTGAGGAGCTTGCTCTACGTTGGTGGACATGCATGGGTACTTGGAAACGTTATGGAGGGTTACGCTATGGGGGCGATACCATAGCCTTCGGAGCCCACGCGGATCAATTGCGCTTGCGCGTCCTTGTCTATTCCGGGAACGGTTTATCGCGACACCAACCTGTTATTATATAGGAATCTAGGAGTTACATGCTCGTGTGGAAATAGTCCAGCGCAACGAAAGCATGAATTGGACGGAACTGGTGAATGTCTCTCAAGGAAAGTGCGCAAGACGAGAACATGGGTGGGTAGCATAATATTAAGGTCACTCTCTCGACTCGGCCCTTAACATCATATCTATCAAACACGTGAGTAAGACGTTGGAAGAAACAGGAAGATACATACGTATTGAGAAATCCACCGGAATCCTAATACGTCGTGTTAACAAGCAGGACGGTGTTCGACACCAATAAGACACACCTTCGCCATAGCCCTGCCTTTGGACAACCGAACACATGAACAGCTCAATCGGCCGGATGTCGTTCAGCGGTACCTTGCCCTAACGTGTGTCCAAATTAACACCTTTACTCCGTCAAGATGCGTGAGATGAAACCAACCTTGCCGGTCGTTTGGTAGAGCCCAAGGTGATGTCTGAGTTCCTCCTCGCTGACAGCACCGAGTGCGTCAATCTTGTTGCCGAGAACAAGGAAGGGAACTTTTGCGAGTTCCTCGATGGAGAGCAGTGCGTCGAGCTCGGCCTTTGATTCAGCGAAGCGTTCGTAGTCGGCAGAGTCGACCAAGAAGACGATACCGTCGACTTCGGGGAAGTAGTCGCGCCAAAGGCGGCGGGCTATGTGGAGCATGCATCGCTCAGTACGTAATGGCGAAAAGAAAGAAAATGAGAGGTTGGACTACATACCCTGTTGGTGTCCTCCGAGATCATAGGTAGTGAATTTGACGTTGCCAATGGCTAGTTCCTCGGATGCTAACGGGGATATGTCAGACTCGGAGGGCATACGAACGGTGACGGTGCTCACTAGGGTGGAGTGTGGGCTGCAGAGTCGCCAGTCTATCATTCTTGAGCATGTGTAAAAGGGTCTGTGCAAGAGATGGTTAGATATACCGTGAGCAGAGTACGAGCGCTGGGTACCGACAGTCTTTCCGGCATTATCCAGACCAAGGAAGAGGATTTTAGCGTTCTTGTGCAACAGTCCTGAGTGGCAGTCTGAGTGCGGGTAGCCAAAGGTGTGGTTGGTAAAGGAGCATACCGAGCTGGGCGAGAACGTCCCAAAACCAGTTGATAATGAACATGGTGGTCGTCGAGGAATGAGAATGGAGGACACGTCAAATCAACTCCAAGTCCGAATGCCCTGGCGTTAAACGTGACAAGTAATTGTCACATGTGTCATTGTCACAGTTTGTATTGAATTGCTACTACGGTAACTAGGTCGACAACAAATTTCAAGTCTTGTTGCATGTAGGAAAGGTCTGACGCCCACTGCACCATGAAAAGGAGGCGCGTGTGCTCGTAATCCTCGCCAACCTCTCTCTCCGCATGACCGAATCGCCGCGTACTTCCTGGGAGTGGATCGAACGGGCACTGTCTACAAGGTTGCGTTGGATTGGGAACAAAAGACACGCTTGAATGATTTATACGATGCACGCGTTTGGTCGTGTTTACTGCATCTGGCTCAGCCAATCCTTCAAATCGTTCAATCCGTCGCTGCTCGACTCGTCCTTGACCTCTCCAACTTTCACCCAGCTCGACACAATTTCGACGTCCCCTCCCTCCCATTCACTGAATTTGAACACACCGCCTGCCGCACCACTGCATTCCAGACCACCCATTTCCGTCTCTTCCCCCTCTCCTCCAAGAGTCTCCATCCCGACACCACCCGACTGCGCAGCCCTCCTCTTCTCAAGTTCGCGTTCCAGAATAGTACGAACTCGGCCAATAGCGACTTCGCTTGCCGAGTTAGGCGCGGCACCGACTTTGAGAAGATCCATCTTGTGTGCGAGAATCAGCAGTGTTGGCGTAGACTGTGTCGGCGGAAGTGATGTGATTGCATGTAAAACACAATGCAAGTGTCTAGTAGCGGCAGTCAGGAACATGTGTATCAAGTAAATGGAGAGAGCACGTACTCGGCGACGACGGAACCATTGCGTGAAATGGTGCTGCAATCCACTACAAATGCGACAGCTTTAGCATCCTTGAGATGCTCCCGAAACTGGTCCCTGATCCGCGGGTGTCCAGGTACATCGACCACTCGTAACGTCTTGGTGGGTGACAGCGTCATTTGGGCCGAATTTATCTGCAACGATGTATGTGACGGCCATGTTTGATTGTATGCCAGCTGATCTTCTCCACCATCAGAAATGTACCATTTTTAGAAGACACATGCTGAACTGACATTCGACAGTATGGCAGTTTTGCCGGAGTCGGGAGGTCCAACTAACAGCAGAGCATTGCCTCTGGATTTTGATTTTCCCCGAGTGTATGATATGACTAGGTCCGGGTTAGTTTCGCGCGGAATCAGACGTACTCGATGCAACGGACCAATGAAGAGGAACAAGGCAATTGTGAGAGAAAGTAATCCAAGGTTGGCAGCGGAGAGGCTGCCAACAAGCGGTGAAACTTCAGGCGTGGCTGCAATCACAGTCTCATCCGAGGGGTAGTTATCCATATGGTGAGAGAAAGGACTTGGGGTCAAATGCAGTGGTTTTTGGACGTGACCAAGTCAATTAGCGTACTTGTTTGCGTTTGTTGGCAACAGAAGGCTTTGGCAAACAAGGTACAACATGAAAAGTACGACTAAGGTTACTTTGCAATCCGCTTTCGATGGGGAAAATGATAGACAACCTAACAAGCATTTCATTCGCCACCCAAACAACTACCCGCTGAAAAAGCGGGCATAAATGCCCCTGATGGAGGGACCCAATGACTGCAACAAACTGATGGGAGCAGTGACCCTGTTGGGGGGGCTAGCAGGACTATTGTCGATGGGTTGTGTATCGACCTCCGTTGCTGTGGGCTCCTTCTTGCACCTCTTTTTCGCCACAGGCTGCTGATGGTTCGTCCTCCGAGGGGTGGCACGTGATGCCCGCTGCTTCGCGCGTCGTCAATAAACAAATGTACACGGATATACTGGAAGCTTACGAATGTAGCAGGGTCCATTTCCGATATTTCTTGGAGAGATTGTCCCGTTTTTTCCTATATAGCCAAATCAATCATATTCTTCTCTGCAATCCGACAAGAAACATACAGCGTAAGCAAACCATACCCATACGGGCACGGGAGACCGACGCTTGCGCAGAGGGGGTCGGTTTGTCATATCACAGCGATGACGACGAGAATAATTCCGACGTCTTCCTTTCAGATGTAACTCAAGATAGGCCAGCACAGGCCATAAGTACGGATACCTCTTGGCAATTGTGGGGTCGCGTTTTTTTACCTTGCGCGCGAATCGTGATGATGATCAACTGAGAATGAGGGTTGATCACCAACCTCGTTCAGAAACCGCCGGAACGCAACGGGGTTCTGCTCCTCGACAGAGACAGCACCAGAAGTATCCAGATCTTTCATTGCTGCAGACCTTACAACACGCTATAACCAGAAACCATGCGTTTAGCGTCATCGACTGAAATTAGGAACGCACTCTGAAGATACGAAACTCTCTTGCAGACATTCTGGTTGCTGGAACGAGAGATCGGACACGATGAATGCAATCATCGGGCATTTCCACGATACAAGAGGCGTTGGTGGTCATCATAGTTCTTGTCCGGGGAAGAATCAATATTTCTTTTATCTGTCAGTACACTTGTTTGTCCATGGTTGAGGATATCCTGTCTGGGTTGCCTGAGGAAACACTCTTGCCAACGCGAAGGCCGAGTTGAATCGATATGGATATGACACACGAAATAAGATACGGTGTACGTGTACAGATAAACCATGGTTCAGCAGAATCGATCACTGTGAGCGTGATAAGCCAATAAGTCATTGGACAATAGATAACGTACCTCTTGAGCTTTGATCTACGATCCAACAGTACCTCGGCCAGGCGACCTTCTTTCTGTGCACGTCTCAACTGTGTAACAGCGTCATCCTTCCATGTGGTACATAAATCAGTCCAGGCTTACCTCTTTCTTGTCTTCTTTCGACGTAATGGATCGTCCTGCGCCCCATGCCTGATGCAGACGGCTAAGATACAACAACGTTTGACATTATCTCGGGGGGGTCATCGATAAAAGAAAGACTTACTTGACACTCGCCTCATCGATGACGGTCATCTCTGACCCCGCTTCTCGTTTCTTCTTCTCCTCATGAACTTCTTTCTTGTACTTGCTCTGGATTTTTACCCCAAAGCGCTCTCTGAAGCCAACCTCTTCAGAATCTCCCCGTAATTGTAAAGCACCACCCGCAACCTCGTCCACGCTGAGATAGCTTTCATATACGTTCATGAATGCCACCATGCCGTCAGGCAAAACCACCGGGGTCCACTCCTCTTCTGGACCTCGAGCTTCCCTGTTTGCTGAGACGATCCCATGCTTGTCACAGGACAAAAATTTCCCCTCCCCAGTGCCAGTTCGGAGATTGATGGTAGGCGAGCCAGCAACACGCGTCGTAACCCATACTTGTGCGACCTCGGTTGGCTCGCGATCGAACAATGAGGCTGACTCGGAAATTCCTTCTTTATCAAGAGGGTGCAAGATGATCTTGTTTCGCGTCGAGTCAAAGTTTATGGAGATAGGCGAGGGATCCGAGGGATGCATTATGAATGTAGGACCGCGTATTTCTGCTGGAGATTCAGGCATGACCCAAGTGTCGGGAGCCTCCTCCTCCTCGACGCGTCTCTGTTTGCTAGAGCTCCCTTCATCATCGTCTCTCTTCCGTTTCTTCTTTGCTTTCTCTCCTTTGAACTTCAGTCTGGTTGGGCGTACCTTGTCAGCAGACATGTCTGCTACTAATATGATGACTTTGGTTCCCAAGTAAAACGGCAAGGGGCGCAAGTCGGCAAACTCCGAAGCACAAACTTTGGACCAAACAACTGGTCCCATCACATCCACACTACGAGCACGCCGACACCGTCACCGACGTCCTCAAGATCAAGATGAAGTACAACCCCGGTCAGTTCAGTCTTAGTCTATGCTGTGACCACTCAGATCTACTTTCTGTACCAAACTTCCATCTCTTGTCAAACGATACGCTGGATGGGAAGGGTATAATTCAGATGGATCGACGGGTCACTTCGAATAGGTGATACTCATCGTCATCATTCACAGATGTTTCCTCCTCGCGGCGCAAGGCCCGTAAGGCGCACTTCAGTGCCCCTTCGTCTGTCCGCCGTAAAATCATGTCTTCACCTCTCTCGAAGGAACTACGGGGAAAATACAACGTAAGGGATCACATCTAGGGCAGTCTCTGCGCTCTCTAATATCACCTCGCTTTACCCACATCTAGACGCGGTCACTGCCTATCCGTAAGGACGACGAAGTCAGAATTGTGCGCGGAAAGTACAAGGGTCGGGAAGGAAAGGTCACTCAGGTATACCGCAAGAAATGGGTTATTCACGTCGACCGTGTACAACGCGACAAATCAAATGGCGCATCGGTGCCTATCGGCATCCACCCCTCCAAGGTAGTCATCGTTACCATAAAGCTGGACAAAGACAGGTATGTCGACCTGAACCTCACCACATTCGGCTCTGTTATCTGAACTTTCTTACAGACGAGCAATCCTGGACCGCAAGGACAGAAAGACCGAAAAATCCGATGATGTGGAGATGGTTGATGTATGTCATCGCCTTTCGTGCAATTGTGTGCTTGACTCACCTTCAACAAGTAAACTGCCTGCCACTCTTCTCTGCATCACTTTCCTCGCTGGACTTCGTAAAACTACCATGTATCTATGCGATGCTCCGCACATGATATGCGCCATGACCAGCTAATGCCAAGCGGGATCCATAAAAGTGCTCGAGCGAAATAACAAGCTCTGCCATTATATGGTACAGTAATCGCATTGCAAAATACGATGGTATAAGAATGCATGGAGGATTGATCGGATGGGTCAGAAAATCACGTCCTGGTCCTTGGTGCTCAGTAAGTCTACAGTAACCTCCTCCACCTCTGGCTCCGCCACTGCAGTTTCTTCGACCGCACCGTCTTCAACTGTGACCTCTTCAACTAACTCTTCGCCAATATTCCCCTCTATTGCGACACATTCCACCATAGGCTCCGCTACTGTGTTCTGAGGTTGGGTCTCATCGGTCTTGATCGATTTCACGGGCTTCTTTTCCGCATCTGTCATAGCTTGTTTTTCAGCAGCGGTAATTGCTGCTTGCCTCTTCTTCTTTCCCTGTACCTTCTTCAATCTATTGACCGGTGAGCCATCCGCATCCGTCGGACGTGCTATAAGCCAAGACTCGCCTGAAGAATTCCTCGCGATCCATTTCGTCCAGTTCACTCAAGATATACTTGATCGTGTTATCGAGTCTCGGAATGATGACGTGCTCGATCGCGTTCACGCGGCGGTTCGTGGCCCGAATGACCTCGTCGAGGATCATAAATGCCGTCTGGAGTGATGCAAGTTCTACAAGCGTCTCGAGCGCCTTGGCGTAAACTTCCTTTGCCCGTAGCACCTGTTGCCCTCCACGTCCGAGACCCGTGAGGTTAAAATCTTTGTTTAAAAAGGAGGCCAGGTGAATCAACCCCAAATCCTGCAGGCAGTACCGAGTGAGGCGAGGCACACCTGAGCCAGAAACGCGATCCGCCTCGAACGCTGGCAAAAGCACACCCGAAACGTTCTCTTGCGTCGCTTTGACACGGAACGCCGCTAGCTTTGCTTGTTCTTGGACGAGGTAGGCGATGTCGCCCGTCGCATACGTGACTTCGGCCATCGAGAATGACGCGAGTTGCATCACTCGTCCCATCTTTCGTTTGGCCTGCAAGGGTTCCCGTTCGGGTCAGCCGTGGTGGGGGAGAGGGTGTGTACTATGCCCGGCGCACCTCGTCCACTTTCTTGAGGATCGCTCGGAATCGCGTGGTCAGGGCATCGCGCTTCTTCGCGAGTAAGGAGTGCCCCGTCTCAGCACTTTTGAGACGGAGCTTCATGTTCGTTAATGCCATCCGTGTGGCAAAGACGTTCTCGCGAGGCCCTGCACCGGACATTTTTTACTGCAGGATGTGCTCTGGGTGCACCTAGAGGATGACAGCGGTGGAGGTCTCAGTGAGCGGAGGACACCAAAGCAATCGCGCTCAGGGCTACAAGTTGTGTTGGGAACAAATTTCAAAACTTTAGCGTCGCCGGGGTAGCTCAGCTGGGAGAGCAACAGACTGAAGTTCCTTTGTATTCTGGAGGTCCCGTGTTCAATCCACGGTCCTGGCACTTCTTTTTCTTGTCACTCACTCCGAGTTCTGAGGCTCTATTCATGCTCACATTGCTAAAGTGATTGTAGGTTCATTCATGCCCAGATCTTGCGTATGTCAATGAATAGTCACGGAGTGAGCATCATGGAGAGTATTGCTCTCAATCAAATTATCTAACTTGTACATAGTCATCGATCTTCAGCAGTAGACAAACTGTTTCAGTCGCCAGCTCGATCGCGCTGGTTGAGACGAGTAAAGGCTGGACAACATCTTCTTCTAGAATGTTGGAAATCAAGCCCTGAATCGATCATCAGTAAAAATTTCTCATCAATATCAAACGCCAGCCTACCGTCCGAACGTTGATACCTGCATTACGGTCTCCGAGAGCATGTCGATTGCGCAACTCAGTAACAATCGCAATGGGATTTAGACCCGCGTTTTCTGCGAGGGTGGTGGGGATGACTTCCAGTGCATCTGCATATGCCTGGAAGCAGTACGCTTCCATGCCCTTCAATGACTGGGCATACTGGGAAAGGAGGCGGGAGACGTGGATTTCGGGTGAGCCACCACCACAAATGAGCGCTCTGAGACGAAAACCTCAATATATGCCACGTCGAACGGGAACTGGGTGGTCATACCGCTTCTTTACAATGCAACGTACGACACAGAGGGCATCGTGCAGACTACGCTCGCACTCCTCGACGACGAGATTGTTGCCGCCCATTGCGAGAATGCTAACCGTGCGACCCCTGTTCTTGACACCAGTGATTTTGACTACTTTTGCTCCGGCTTGTGGTGTCTCCTCGACTAAATCGGCATATCCAAGCTTGTCATCTGTGAATGCTTCGATATCTGCGACTGGCTTGCATCCCAGGCTCTTCGAGAGGAAGTCGATCTCGTCACGCTCAACGTCCTTGACAGCGAGAATGTTAAGGCGCTTGAGGAAGCTGAGAGAAGTGTCATCGACGGCGTCTCGCAGGATGGACTTTTGAATGAGGAGGACGTTGCAGTTTGCTTTTTTGATCTTCTTGCATATGTTGAGCAGATACTGGCGACCTTCTTTGATAACCTTGTCCATTTGACGATAGTCATTAATGATGACGGTGTTATCCATCTAGTGTTTTTGCATACGATGAAAAGTATAGACCAGGATGTGCAGGAGACTTACATCGGGTTTTGGTGCGCTAAGTTGGAATTGAATTATACCGATCTTAGCCTTTTCCACGCGGGTTGGACCACCAGCGGAAACGATGACATTTTGGTTCAAAACAACACCATCCACAAGCTCGGTGTCTTCGATCGTGCCACCGACTTTCTTCACTATCCTGATGTCTCGGAGGTCCACACTTGAAGATTGGGGTGTCACGAGACGAGTGACGGCGGCAACAGCGATAGGCGCAAGGATCGAAGAGTATTGAGAAACGATCTTTACGAGAACGATTAGATCTTCGACATATCCTTAAGAGGCAACACAGACCTTGGAG
The DNA here is from genome assembly GCA_003316035.1 of Neoboletus subvelutipes. Lineage (NCBI taxonomy): Eukaryota > Fungi > Basidiomycota > Agaricomycetes > Boletales > Boletaceae > Neoboletus > Neoboletus subvelutipes. The sequence goes on along the minus strand of QFEF01003076.1, from coordinate 6,923 downwards.
TTTAGCGACGTGCTGGCTGCGCGGAGTAGGCTAGCCTTATCGTTCAAGTCGACTGGAATTGATACTTCAGTCAAGTACTCCACAGCTTTGACAGATGCCTTGAGAAAGGATTCCGCGACGATCGTTGGGTGGATTCCCTTTACGAGCATCTTTTCTGCTGCGCCGAGAAGGCTACCTGCTAGGACAACAACTGACGTTGTGCCGTCGCCTGCCTCTACATCTTGGGCAGCGGATAGGTCAACAAGCTGGAGAAACAATAAATCACTGCTTTGAAGTATTGAACGCAAAGTTACCATTTTAGCGGCGGGGTGTAGTGCTTGAATACTCCGCAGGATTGTCGCACCGTCGTTGGTGATAATCACCTCCCCTTTGGAAGTTTGGATCTACAATTTCAATCAACATCTTTAGAGCACCTTAGTGAGAGATCGGCAAGCCGATACCATCTTGTCCATTCCTCTTGGTCCGAGTGATGTACGAACAGCATCACTGATGGCTGCACAGAAATCGTAAGCCGGTAAGAATGGGCTGACACCACGAACAAACCTTTGGCAGCCACCAAGTTGGACATGCGGAGTTCCATGGGCTTGCCCTGCAGACGCGTTCCATGAGGCTCAACTCTCGACGGGAGTTGGGGAGTGTAATGCAGCTCACCTTGTCATTGAAGGCGGCATTAGAGCCAGACCGCGGGGCTTGTGCAGCTTTTGTGGCCATTATGCTGGACTAGGATGGGATCGGACGTGACGGATGGGCTATCGACGACTTGGACGAGGAAACTTGGAATCGACGCGTCTCTGCGTCCTTCTCGATTTGGATGTCACGGCCTTTGCCGCAACAGGAGCATTGCGTACGCTCAGGCCAACATCCCTCTTGTTCTCTAACCACATTCTTCCATGGATTTCGTGAGTGTTACCTCCAAAGATGTGCTATTTCACTGACCGATGCTGCAGTTTGGCAATCCGAATGGCCTCGGTGGCCCAGGAGGGCTGCTTGCCCAGCTTGCTCAGTAGGTCTTCTCTAGTTGTTCATGTATTGAGATCTCATCCTAGATCATCGTAGAGGATTTGGTGGTCCGCTTGGCCCTCGGATTGGCCGTCCCCCACCTAGGTCATACGATGAGTATCTAAAGGCCTACAGCGTAGCCATGCTCCCCGGTAGGGAGCGAGAGAATCTGTCCTACGGTGGAAAGGGTGTGTCTACTAGATCACGTCTATCCGCTTAACGCTCATCTCCTTCAATAACCAGTTGTCATGCCGCCCTCTGCGTTGGCTCATCTCACTAGCTTGGACCTCGAATCACCGTGGATGTTCCAGCTTCGTAATCCTTCGAATCCTGCAGCGTCCACACACGCGGGTGTCTTGGAATTCATTGCAGAGGAGGGCATCGTACATCTTCCATACTGGATGATGAAGACTCTCCGGCTCGAGGAAGGCGATCCCATCCGAATTACCGGTACAGAACTCCAGAAGGGCAAGTTCGTGAAGCTACAACCTCAAACCGTTCACTTCCTCGAGATTTCTGATCCCAAAGCTGTGTACGTCCAATTTTGGACCATAGTTTACCTGCTCGTGGCTGATGTGCGCACAGTCTAGAACAAGCACTCCGTAATTTCTCCGCTCTCACGCAGGGGGATATCATTGAGATATGTTATAACTCAATGATATTCGGCTTTCTTGTGATGGAAGTTACACCAGGAGGAGGAGGCATCTGTGTTCTTGACACCGATCTCGAGGTCGATTTCGCTCCCCCTGTTGGCTATGTAGAGCCCGAACGACCCAAGGCGCCTCCTCCCGCGACAATGGCGTCAAAACTCAAAATCGATCTCAACTCATCATCATCGGGATCGTCTCGGCCGTCGTCGTCGCTTGCAGGTGGATTTGTCACGGGCGGAAATCCCACTGTGAGCAAGGGTGGTGACCATTGGGAAAGTTTCAAGGGGAAGGGTGAAACTCTCGCGGGGCGCAAGACCAAAGGAAAGGGAATTAGTCACCGTGGCGTGGAAGACGTTACGGATGGCAGCAAAATCATTCGTACAAGGTTTGTTCAGCCTGTTTTCGGCGCGATAGTTTGCTGACGTTTTTCTTTTTCTCTCAGCAAGCAGAAAGTCGTCACAAGCGAATCGTTGGAATCTGAGGTCAAGGTACCGGCAGCGTTGAATCTTCCATTCGGAAAGCTGTTCTTTGGCTTTAACGTCGTTCCATACACGCCTCCCGAACCCAAACCATCAATATCTGCTGGACCTTCGAGCCCTCCAGTGCGTGACATGTTTTAGCATATCTGCACTCACTCATACTGGCTTCAATTCCTAGCCAACGTTCACCGGTTCTGGGAACACTCTCAATGGTCGACCTGTTCAGACGACGTCCACCAAGGGGAAAGAAAAGGCAGCTTCTGCTTCACAATCGCAAGCTGGTCAGAAATCGTGGGGTACCGGGCAGACCCTTGGTTCAAGGACACCAGCACCGCCGCATGTCCCTCCAAGCTTCCGGGGCCGTTCACTCGGAGCTACTGGTGCCGCCGCCGCGTCCTTGTCGACTAAACCGCAGTCCAAACGACGGAGTCCAACCCCAGATTGGGGTGTAGATGACGATGATATTATCGAGATCGATAGTGACTGAACGTTGTAAAGGACGGACGGTACGAGTGTACGATGTGTTTATATACAGACAACTCAGGTAGGGATGATGTTAAGGCTGTGCAACGCAAGCGAACTGGTTTAAGTATCAAGCTTTCAAGACCCTTGGTGCTGGACGTTGGTTGGCCAAATGGCTTAGAGCATCACCACGCCAACACCTCTTCCAGCCTCCACACCACCGAGAGCTGTGGCACCTGCCAATGTTGCCGTTCTCCAGTTGTACAGGTAGAAGTTGAGCAAGCCATCTCCCGCACCGAACTCGAATCCGTATGAGATCAAACAGTAGAGTAAAATGTGTTTACCACAGCTTACCTTGAGGTCCTCCAGAAAGCTCATGTTGTCCATCAGACTGACTGCATTGAACACGTCAAATTTTGCTTGGCTGGCGATGATCAGTGCATCTCCAATCAGCTGACTGAGCCGCTTCTTCAGTTTTACTTCGGTGTCTTCTCCAGGTGCGAATGCGACACCGCTTGCATAGTAGAATAGGTAACATGCCTCGACGACGTCGTGCTTGGCGCTATTGATCACCGTCGACGGAAGAGAGTAGAACGAGAAGAAGTCGGTCACACGGTGCGTTTCGGGATCCTGCCCCACGTACCCGAATACAAGATTGAGGCATAGAATCCATAATCGTAACGTGCAATACCACTCACCTCGACAACGTATGTCCACACTACCTGCTTTGATCGTCTGTTATTTTCCGAGGGTTGATCCAGTTCTCCCTTCCCACTGAGGAACTGATGTTGCACTTCATCGATGGTCATGAAGGGGACCATGTCGAAGCGCTGCATGTATCGCGCGAAAAGATCAGCTACTTCGGGAACATCCCTTTCTTCTATCTCGCGCAGACCAGGTATTGTGGTCTTGGGATCTACTTTGTAGTTCCGAATCATACGCGCAAGAGTCATGTTTCGTGGGACGTAAGCAAATTTTACATCGATGAGTTTCGGTACGTTGACCAAACGGTGAAAGTACCTGCATGGACGTGAGATGATGATACTTGATACAAGGACAAACGAAACACACCGGCAAGTTGCGACCGGGGTTGGGAGGAGAAGCCCAACGGTGTAGATCGCCTGAGCTATCCCGCAGAGATTAACTTGTCGTGTGACCTCTTTGATGAGCACAGGTGTGAGTCGCTTCGAGCGCAATTTTTTGTGGACACAAAGATAGTTGATTTCGCTCGCGCGAAAGATGCTGCATGGGATCAAACTTGAGGTAGCTATGAGTGTACGAGAAAGCTCACTTTTGACGCACGCGAAGGGTCATCGGAACACCGGAGATAAAAGCAACGAGTTTTTTATTCGAAGAGACCCTAACGCCAATGTGCCATTCTTTATAATAACCCGGTGGTTTGAGGGCCCTGCGATGGCGTTAATTCTTGTCGTCTACCGTGATAAAATAGAAGGTATACCATTCGAGGAATTCGGCACTGTACTTGAAGCGGAAGGCAGCCTCGTCATCCTCGACATAATTCAGTGACAGTAGGTCATAAACCTCTTTGATCTGGGGTTCAGGTGAGCATAGAAATTTAGTGGAACCGGTATAGCACGTACCTGCTTGGAATCATTAAGGTCCAGAGTAGACCACTCAAAGTCCTTTGGCAATGGGTATGGCTCTTGGCGAACCTCCTCTATTGCCTTGGTGGGCTCGATATACCCATCTTCAGTGGGCGGTTGGTCACCTGGGTGATAATGATCGTTAAACATGCCCTTGGATGAAGGCGATTTGGCTTACCCAGTTGAGGGACGGGTTGCGTTGCCCAAAACTTGGAAAGGGTGATTACACGCAATGAAGATGAAGTGTGAACAAGTGAGCGACGCTACCTTGTGCTCCCCAAGAGTGTTCTTTCCGCGCCCAGTAATACTTGTCTTCCCCTTGAGCGCGTCCATAAGCTTCAAGTGATTCAGTGCCTGCATGACAGCCTCGGCGTCCGGTGAAGCTACTCCGGCGCCTTGCTCAGCTTTGACGACGTGATCCACAACAGACTGGAGTGTCTCGTTTCCGTGCAACGAATCCAGGATCCTGGTAGCTTTAGATTTCTTCTTCCTCTTGCGTTTGGATGACGACGCTTGTGGTGCTTCCGGGGAGCTGTCTTTGTGTCCTGGGTGTTCTGCCTCAGATCCTGACGAGTGGTCTTCCCGATCACTTTCGTGTGTCGCGTTTATGATTTCTTGCACGGGATTCGTATGAGACATCCTGCACGCAATCTGAGCGATGTTGAGATCGAACTAGCAGACTTTACACTGATATGACACAGCCACAACCAATCGCAGAATATCTATTTAATAGCCCTCCGTCTCTTCTTGACTCTCTCAGCGAGACTGGTATCTTCATTCTTACCATCACCCTGCGACGTCGGGTATACAATTACTGAGAGCTCATCCGCGTCAAGCGGTACAATCTTCATTGTCCGTTTATTGCTCGAGGGCCGGCTGGCCGGAGTTGCCGTTGGGGTTGAACTTGGAGTAACTTCTATCAAGGTACTAGAAGGGGATGCCGGCAATCCGTAGGAGGAGAAAACCTTCAAGTCAGCGGTGAAAAGAACCTGCTTTTCCTATGAGCTCGACATCTTGCATGTGGTGCTAACTACGCACTGAATGTGCCCAACCGGCGTATTCGCCCCATGTGTCACCCAGTTTGCTGTTGATCTCGTGGTAGAGTTTTGGGGTCATGGAAACCTTCTTTGAGCTCCCAAGAGAACGCAACCCGTAGTGTTTCGTTGCGATTTGATGAACATGAGTGTCCACTGGGATAACTTCTCTCTATGGCATCGAAGTCAGTATCATGTTTGGGAGCCAGGAATCCGAGACTACCTTGTTCAAGCTCATGAGCAAAATGCAGTCAGCAACTTTGCGACCCACACCAATGAATCTGAGCAACTCCTCTCTTGCTTTCGGGGTATCCAAGTCCCTCAAGGCCATAAGCCACCTCTCTGCAGCTTCAGTGACGCAGCGTACGCTTGAATCCACCGTAGTAACGTTGTGTTCGTCAACCAGCATCTTTGCCGTTCGCTGGATGAAATCTGCACGATATCCAAAGCCAAGGGACCGCAGTTTCGTCGCAACCTCAGGGACAGCAAGAGTACTCGGGGGTGGGAAGGGATGATAAGTTACATCCTTTTCCGTACCGTCCGAGTGCGCAACCGGAGGTTCAAGGGACAGGAGGGGCGGTGAGTAGTGCTTGCAAAGAGCTTGAACCATCTTTGTGATACGTGCAATGTTGTTATTCGAAGAGCAGATGAATCTATGTGCGATCGTGTCGAATCTCGAGACCAGTACTTTCTGTTCACTCACGAGACGAGGTTCTCCCAAGGGTCCTGTCGCAGTGTGCGGATGCCAGGGAAACGGGATCGGGCGTTGCGAAAGACGGGATCACGTTCGCTCCATTCGTCATATAGCTTGACGAGATCAATATCCAGCTGGAAGTAGTCTTTGAGCCAAACCAATGTTTCCTCCTCGCGGGTATCTGCTTGCGCTGCCTCGAGATATCCGTCTGGAAAGACGGATCGATAAAAGAGTGCCTTGGAAGACTGTCTCAAGCAGACAACACGGTCTCGCAGACAAAACCGATATTCATATTCGGAGGGTGCTGAGGGATGACAGACAGGCGAGATTGGATAACTCGTCCACCGAAATGACTGCCCACACTTTAAGACGGCAGACAACGACAGCTGGACCATTGGCAGAGCAAGACATCGGAACCCTGTTGGAGTAGAGATGGCAGTCATGGTGGTGGTCGAGTCGTATTTTCGGGTGTTTATACGCGACTGGTCAAAGCGGGAGCCTCGTGCAACTTCTCGACGGCTTGCACGACCACCACGAACCAAATGGCGACGTTCACTTCTCCACCACCTCGGAGGACCCATAGATATGCGACACCGCGGCCGTCGTCCGGGACGCCATCTCGACCGCGCAGGCTTGTCGGTGCTCACCGCGGCGCGCCTGCAGCTACTCCTCCACACCCAGTGGCAGAGTCCGGGATGGAGGTTGACGAAGCACCGACATTTGGGGCATATGGCCAGGCAGAGAGGACATCGAGCCAAAAAGACACCGTATTCGCAAAAACAGAGGAGCTCGTAGTCGGCTTGTATGGTGCACTGCCAGTGGAAGTCAAACAATCTCTCCGATCCACAGGTGCGCGTCGTCACGAGCTGACCAGTTACTCAGTTCACTACATCCGTCGTACATAGATTTTATGGTGGAGTCGTATACGGGGTGTGTAGACATCACCTCGGGATACACCCTCGTCGCGTCTGCAAAGACCTGCTTTCTCTGGTCGCATGCCA